>CAUYSK010106942.1:0-20876 GCA_963575035.1 Avahi laniger
ATCATCATCATCATCATCATCATCATTATTACTAGTCTCTACCAGGTACAGTAAAGGCACAGAGCAGGACAGTGACCTACTCTGCCTAGAGAAGGAGAGGCGCCATATCTGGATTAGCATTTTTCTCTTTCTTTGTTGCAAAGAAAAAAGGATGTTGTTGTTTTTTTTTTGAATCCTCTTATATTTCTAAAAAAAAAAAAGGCCTTCCTTGTCATAACTCCTGAAAACAAACCTTCTCTGTCCCTAAGACATCACTGCACTTAAAAGATGTCATAGAATACCACAATGTGGCTGCACCTTGGTACATTTCACATCATCTGGATTGTTTCAGATACTTTGCTTTTATACATAAAGCCACTATTAACACACTTGTAGCTAAATCACTCCTATTCATTTCATTTCTTTATGATAAATGCCTAGAAGAATTTTTAGGCCAGCACATAGTCACAATTTCAGGGCTCTGACCTTATAGCGGAATTGGCTTTCCTTCTCACAACAGCGTGTGTTTCTCTTAAATATCTGCTGGGTTCATTCTCACCATGGTCTGCACGTGGCCTGGGCCCCTCCAGTTGTACCAGGGAACACTTGGAACAGGACTGGCCTCACTCACACCTGCCTAACGAACGAGGCATCGGGCTAGGGGTGATGTGCTTCTCAGGTTTCCAGGAGAGCCACGCTCACCTGACGTTTTGTACGAAGCAATGTACAGTACGGATGGGGAGAGGCCAGGCAGTGCTGGTAAATTCTCCTAAGCTTAAAATAGTGCTGGGTTTGTGGTTAGAAGCAGAAGCAGCTTTGGAGGAGGCCTAAAGCATGCCCTGGGAACACACAAGAAGGAAGATGGAGATTAGGAGAAAATCAACTAGATCTTTGCCTGAGATTAGTTTTATCACACGAGGCAAAGGACGAGAGTTAAGGATGTGTGAAAGCGGACCTGCCCCAGCCGCAGAACAAGCTGTTGTGTCCCCGTCTGCGGACAGTGGACAGAGGACGCAAAATGGGAAGACAGTGAACAATGGAACTTTCCTCATCCTGTTAGGACTGGAGCGTGTGGGTGTGCTCAGATATTTGAAAGGGGCTTAGCTTTTCCCCCTTTCTTAGCAAATACACATTTTAACTGAAAAGTCTCTGTGTATATTTCTTTGTTTGGGAAAGAATTTTTTTTCTGGGAAACTGGAACGCTATTGAAGCTTGCACGGAAAGAACCATAGGAGGGGTGGGAGGATTGGATGCCACGAAGAAGACTGGGCCAGAAACTGGAAGGTTCTGCTGGTACTGCCTCCACCCGGGTTGGAATCCAGCCACTCATCACAGTTATGAGCAGGTGACGATGCAGGCACAGTTCACCTGCCCTATATCTGGTCTGTGGACAAAGACAGGAAACTCTGCCTTTGTCAAAGTACTTTGCTCAGTTTACTCTTTGGAGTTAAAGTACAGGTAACAATTATGCAAGTAATTTGTGAAAAAATTGTGTATTTCCATATAACGATGTTCTTCCGTTCAAGGCCTCTTTACATGGGTGCCTCCGCTTCCCAAAGTTTAATCCTGTCCGCACACCTTCACTCGCTGTCTTGGCCACTGCCCCAGAGCTGTCTGTGTAATACAGGGTTTTTTTGATTTTGTTTTTGTTTTTGTTTTGAGACAGGGTCTTGCTCTGTCTCCTGGGCTGGAGTGCATTGGCATCATCATAGCTCACTGCAACTTCAAACTCCTGGGCTCAAGTGATCCTCCTGCCTCAGCCTCCCGAGTAGCTGGGACTACAGGCATGCGCCACCACACCTGGATAATTTTTCTGTTTTTTGTAGAGACACGGGATCTTGCTCTCGCTTAGGCTGGTCTCAAACTCTTGGCCTCAGGCAATCCTCCTGCCTCCACCTCCCAAAATGTTAGGATTACAGGCGTGAGCCACCACCCAGCCCACCCAGCCTTAATACATTTCTTTAAGTTGATCTTAAAGAAACTCACTTCTTTTCGTGGCATCATCTTGATACAGAAAATCTCTAAAAACATGAATTTGGCAGTATCACTGGATTTATCCCCTAATATACATTAAAATAGATACGTAAGATTAAAAATGTTCATCCGCATCCCACTTTAGTATTATCTTGTGTCGCCCCTGTGGAATGTGTGCCACAGTTTGGAATCCACAGACCTGGCTTTTCATTTTGACTGACTGCACTCCTTCCTCCTAAATACACACACTCAAATTCCCTTTGTCCACTGAACTAGAATTGGGTTCAGATATTGTCAGTTGTCTGTTTATATCGCTGTAGACACTCGCTGCTCATCTGTCAACTTCGTGCTATACACTTCCAGTTCATTGTGACACCTGTCCAGGTTTGATGTGCCCTTACCTTTCTTCAGGTTCTTGCCACAGAGCAGATACCCTGTTAGAGGGATGGCACCGCGTAGGCACAAATACACAAGTACCTCTCCTCTACCGTCATACTTGCCCAATGATTGTGTTCGTAACCTCATTTCTTCTTAGATGTCTGTCTGCCTGATGTCTTTGGAGTTCAGTTATTCTTCTTTTCTCATTGAGGTACTTGCAGGTTAATATATTCTCAGCATGCCGTTGGGCAGCCCTCTCTTCAGTCCACATTTCAGATGCTTAGTGGGGCTGAAGTTCACAGAGTAGCTCACTTGGGTACTTCCCTTTGAGAGATTCTAGTTGTTCATTGTCGGCGTACATTTTCCTCCCACCTCTCTGCAGTGCCCCTACTAGGAGCAGAAGTGGGAGCCCGTTCTTTTCTCTCAGAGGTGAATCCTGGCCTCAGGTTGTCATTTGTCTCCTTCTTACTGGAGAGGAAGCTCCCGAGGGTCACCTTGGGATCTCTATAGGCTCAGGCCTCTGTCTTAGCACCTGCACTCGAGGCTCATGGAAATATCTAGCATGTTAGATGATGCTCATAGATGCATGTCTTGTTTTCGAGGAGTTTTTCTTTCTGTGTGGGTGGAGTAGTTGTGTGCCCACACACCTACATGTGACTCTCCCACTGTAATCTGTGGGTATCAGCGGAGTCTTCTCTGGATGCCTTTTTCCTTTTTCCTAAAGATAAAGCTGTCTTTCTGATGCCAGTGGTCTCCTCCCAGAATGAAGAACTGGATAGTTCTCATGCTGTGTGCTGGGTAGCAACTTAGGTCACTACCAAGGCAGCATGTGGCTCCTGGTGGCATAGATAATGTGCGGTGGGAGTGGGGCTAGGAATGAAATCGGAGTAGCCTCTGAGATGAAAACTTTGTGGACAAGAGCAAAGGGAATGAGGGGGAAACACAGGCTTTCAGAAGCATCATAACAACAAGTGCAAGCCACCAGGAAGCCACTGAATATTTTAGTGAGGAGAGGACTAGTAGTCTGCAGCTAGTCAAGGAATGTTTTCTTTAAGGGAGAATTTTTAGAAAGATGTTAAAAGAAACGAGGGTCTCAGTCTGGTCCAAAGGACAGGAAGGGTGTTCTGGGATGCCTAACAGAGAGCATCTATCTATAAGTAGCAGGGGTACCTCTTATGTGGAAAGATCAGATCTCAAACTGAACCCAGAAGACATTTTCCCATAGAAATAGATTTTTTTTGTTTATGTCTGTTTAACCTATATGACTATATAATTTATCAAGTGCTTTCTCATGCCGGGCACTGTGCATGGCAACATCGTGTTTAATCTTTAAACTTTTATGACACAGGTACTGTTTCTGTTTTCCAGTTAGAAGGAAATAAAACTTAACATTGAATAATGTACACTCAGGGTCACACGGCAGCAAAGCAGATTTGAACGCAGTCATCCTACCCAAAGCCAGGTTGTTAACCAGTCATGATTCTGCTCTCCAGTTGCAACTTGTGGGAAAGTTCCAGAGGGGATGTGGCTCTGTTTGGGTGGCTGCTGGACAAACCCATCCTTATTCCCAAAGGAGCCTGGAGTTTGAACTTTCATGAAGCTGGGGGATCTGTCTGGAAAGAGCTGAGGGGCTGGGGTGGAAGGATAAATGGATGCATTTGGTAAAGAACTTGGAGGCCAAACTAGATCTGAACATCATTTAATAACAATAAAAATAATTATAGCCCAACTAATGTGCCAGGCAGCCTGCTCAGCTCTTCGTTATCTGTTGTCATCCCCACAATCGATAATAATCCTGTGAGGTAGGTTCTCACTATCCACATTTCACAGACAGGTAAACTGAGGCTAGGGAGGATAAGCAGTCCCACAGCTAGCAAATGGCGGAGGGAGGATGCGTTCCCAGGTGGTCTTCCTTCCCTATGCCGTGCTGTCTCCAGAAGGATGCTTTTGTCAGTTCTCGAGCTGCGGAAGTGAAAACCTTGCTAGACTGAGTTACAGGAGCAATAAAAGCCATCTGTCCCAGCTTCCAGGGCTGCCATGGGGGCAGTTGAACCATATTGAATGGTTCCTCAATACGCATGCTGGCAGGCTGCCGCCACATGGCAGCCTCCCCTCCAAATCCAGCACCGCCATGTAGAGAGCGGTAGTGCTCAGTGGCAGCTTTGATACGCCAGGCCAAGGCACTCTCATTCCCGATCACCTCCCAACAGATGGAATGAGGTTTTTCAACTGTGCTGCCAGATGAATGGAAGCAAAGGAGATTACTGTTTAATCTCCAAGTTCCCACACAGATGCATCAGCCAGCAGAAACCGGACTAGTACATCTAGGTGAAAGGTACTGACACACAAGCTGCACTCTTTCTGGACGACTATAGAAGGTGGAGCCAGAAGGCTTGGCGGGAACCAACAACAAGGTCTTGTACCTTGTAGATTTCTTCCAAGGGGTTGCAAGGTGACATTTATGACTTATTTTGTCCCAGATCTTTAGTATTTATACTAAGATGTTGAAAGGCACTTCTTGGATCAGTGACTCATGGACTTGAGTGTACGTTAGAACCTTGTTAGGAGCTTGTTAACAATACAGCTGCTTGGTCTCCTCCCCAGGACATTCAGAGTCAGGAGGTCTTGGCTGGAGCTCAGGCATCTGCATTTTTAAAGCACCCTGGTGATACCGATGCTAACTCAATTTAGAGACGCACTAGCGGAGAAAGGTGGGGACTGTCAGGGTTGCTTGTCTTCTGTCATTACCAGAACATCCCTTTGACTCTCCCCGGGGGCTTGGAGCAGCCTGGCGTGGTGGTTGAAAGCAGAGGCTCTGCAATCCAGCCGAGTTGTTTTAAAACCATCTCTATCACCTACCACTCTGAGACCTGGAGTACATTGCTTTCCTTCTCTGAGCCTCCATCTTCTCATCTGTAAAATCAATCACTAATAATAGCTTCCTTGGAGGGTAGTTGCCATGATTAAGTGAGCCAGTGCATGTCAGGTACTTGACAATGGGCCTGGAACATAGTAAGCACCTAATAAATGTTAGCTACAATCGTGATGATTGTCATCAGGCTATGGTTTTACCTTACAACTGACTAAGGAAATATCCCCCGGCCTCCTTTGGAACCTGCAGATTCCAAAAGGGAGGCCCATTCGTGAAGGAAATGCAGAGTCGCCCTGGCCCCCAGAGAGAGCCTGTTTGATGCTCGAATGCAAATCAATCAGCAGCCTAGGACACACTGTACGGTGTTAGTGGAGGTGGGGGCAGGAGTGGATTCTTAGGCTTTGTTTTACATGGATCATGTTAACTAGCTGCTGGGATTATAGCTCTGATTAATTTTTTTCATTCAGTTAATTCATCCTGGACCCTCTCCCAGACAAGCCCAGTGAGAGGTTGAGAATTCAGCTTGTATTAATATATTTCTCATGTGTGTCTTCCTTGTTGAAAATAACTGGGAATTCATACCATGCAAAGGCTTACACATGCCTTTCTCCGAGCAGTCAAAGCTTTAGCATGTGCCTTTTCTCAGGTTGCCTCTGCAGATCCTGGGCGCTCTGGACATGCCTGTTTGCTTGGGCAGACGACACGTTTATTCACATGGATTCCTATTGTCACACAGGCCACAGAAGGTGTAATGTGGCTCTGGGTTCAATTATGTTAGTTACTATGTGTGACTGAGAACCACACAGATGGTGTGACCATTAAAAAATGATGCTGTGGGGCCGGGCGCGGTGGCTCACGCCTGTAATCCTAGCACTCTGGGAGGCCGAGGTGGGTGGATCGTTTGAGCTCAGGAGTTCGAAACCAGCCTGAGCAAGAGCGAGACCCCATCTCTACCAAAAAAATAGAAAGAAATTAATTGGACAGCTAAAAATATATAGAAAAAAATTAGCCGGGCATGATGGCGCATGCCTGTAGTCCCAACTACTGGGAAGGCTGAGGCAGGAGGATCGCTTGAGCCCAGGAGTCTGAGGTTGCTGTGAGCTAGGCTGACGCCACGGCACTCACTGTTGCCAGGACAACAAAGTGAGACTCTGTCTCAAAAAAAAAAAAAAAAAATGCCGTGGAAAGCTAATGACAAGAAAAAAGTTCAAGATCATCAAATGGAAAAAGCATATTATAGGCTCATGCATTTGGTGTTATCACTAAGTGAACGAAGCAGATGATGCAACGTTAAGTACGATGTGATCCCGCTTGGTTAAAAGAAAAAAGTGTATGTGTGTATATATGTGTACATGTTTCCATGCATAGCAAAACAACTGGCCATTTACACACCGAAATTAATACAGCCGGAGGGTGGCTCCTATGGGATATTTGCCTGCATGTGCTTTTCTGTACTTTCTAGATTAGAGAGAAATGCACATTTATTATGTATTGACTTATTTTTAAGTTCGTAAAAACAAAATTCCCTAATTGTACATTCCATTTACTATCTGAAACCCATTTTGCAGTGAGTCACGGTATAAAAATAAGTAAATATGTAGTTTCCTTGTTTCTGATGAGCAAGAAGGTAGGCAATACGCCGAGTCCCTCAGATGCTGGGCAGTCGTAGGTTAACAGGAAAGGAAAAGTTAGTTCTCGGGTAGAAAAGAGGGCTATGTTGAAAGGAGTAGCGTGACCGTGAAACTTGGATCATTCGACCCCCGATGCAACCGTTAATTAAAGGCTCCTCCCTACCTTGTGGTTTCTGAAATGGTGTTGTTTTAGGGTCTGGCTTCCCCACTGTGCCTCCACGGTCTCATTTTTGTGAATCAGTTCCACCCTGAGCCAGCCACGACTTCCCCATTCTCTTTTTGTCTTGTGAAATCCAGTTTTATTGGCATTTTTTCCCCTTTGCAAAGAAAAGCGTTATTATGGGTGCCCTTGGGAAAGAATAAGGCAGTCAGTCCACACAGGACCAAAATCAGAGGTAGTTTTGCTGACGACAACCTGCCAAAAGTTTTAATATCCCACACCGTGTACTGTGATCAAAACAACAGATCGACCATATTTTTCACTTATCAACTCGCCGTGTAGTTCATCACTGCCTAAACTGCTTTTTAAGATTATTTTTTAAAACATTACCCAAGCTGTGTTTATATGCCTGAGCACATTACCCAAACTGCTTTTAAGATTATTTTTATCACAGGGACTGAGACTGGGTAAGCATGAAACCAGACCACCTGAGACTTAGGTATGGCTTAGCATGCCACTATTATCAGTAGCAAAAGCTACAAGAAAAAAAAAATTGCTTCAGAAAGTCTGATTCCAAGTTTCCCATGTACTTGGGTGTTTCCCAGAGATGGTAAATTCAGAAATTGCTGTGCACGCATCATTTTTTATTGCAAAATTCATTAAGCTGTCGCGCTATTATCATCCTATCTTGTCAAGATGATATATCACAGACTTCATTGCAAAACTTTCACAAGCCGAGAGAGTACACCTCTCTCCTGACCATAGCACAGGAAAGCCTCTGGGTATTTTGCTTTTGCCTTCCTCTTTTTTACAGAGAGCTCGGTGTCTTTGCAAGACTTCCATCTGTCTGGCAACTCCCTTTTCTCCCTGTTTGATCATGTGGAGAGAGAGTTCCCGCCTTTTGGCTCTGTGAGGCGTCCGGAGCTGCTCTTCAAGAGCAGTCCTCTTCCCTGTTCCTTCACCCTCTAGTCTTCCGCATCATGGAAAGTTCGGATATCAGCCTGTATTCTGACAGACTTCCGCACACGGTGGGAAACCTTTCCCAGCACCAACTTCAAGATCTGTGTTTCCTATTTACCCTCCAGCTCTGTGTATTCAGTGGGCCAGACGTGTCCGGGCCTGCCAAGACATGTGGATTTGGCTTGGCTCTGCATGTGCCTTCCTGGCCTCGCCTCTGGGTTCTGTGATAAACAGAGACCCTGCCTCCCGCGTGTGGTGGGGTTGCCATTCGAGTGAGTCGGAGTCTCTTGGTAAATATGGAAAGTGAAGTAGCTTAGCTCCCAGATTTCCATGGCAACCCCCAGAACAAGTACACTATCACCAAAATTGTTCTGCGGCTTTCCTCTTTTAGTTGCAGTGATTGGGTTGCATGCTCATGTTTTTCCACTCCTGATTTGTACAAAAAATAAAAACTCTGCTCACTGTCATCAGTGCTTTGGTTTCAAGGACGTTAATGGTCCCCTGTCTGAAGCACCTGAAAAATTCAGTCCCACATACGTATGTCTTTCTGTTCCAGCAGATTAAATTTTTGATTGTGTATTATTCCCTTATATTTATTATTCATCTCATAACCACTCATGGAGCTTTCGTATAAATGATGCATAGGCCGGGCACCAGGTATGACTAACACGGACCTCACAAGTCACTTTAACAGATGCTGCGTGGCCAGACAACATGGCCCTGCCCTTGCGTAATTGCCTCCTTAAGTACCAAGTCCACATCCAGTTTGTCATTCCTTGTAGAACGTATGTTCGTGCAAGCGTTACCAATGCATATTTACAATTGGGGGGGGGATTTATTTTATTTTATCATTTCCTTGTTTCTGGGCACTTCTTTCTGTGGGTAATACGAAGAGAGATTCTTGTTGACAAACAGGTTTGAGGAAGGCAAGCATTCTCACTGACCTCAGCCAGTTTAGGAATACTCCTGAGTTGTAGGCATTCTTTCTCTCTTTTTGTCATTTAATGGTTCTCTCTGATCTGTTGACTTGACTCATAACTGGTTGTTTTTCGTTCGAAGCCCACTAGTCTATAATTTTTTCCCTATAGCAACGTAATTGCCATCAGTCCTTCTTATACCTTCTGATGAGGACACCAGAGCTGGATTGAATCATCAGTGACTCAGGGGAGTCCAACTCCGTTCTTTGAAAGATGTGATTAATTTTTATTTTAAAAGAAAAAAAAAAGTCTGCTGGGCTGCCTGTTCTCATGCCTTTCTGTCAGGAGCATGTACTCATTTGCCCACCTGACCAAAAAAAAATCCTGTTGTAAGTGATATTACTGAACCATTTTCTCTTTATTTTTTAATTTATTCCAAATGCTTTAGAATTTGTCCCGGTATAGTTTGCCATAACCGCTAAAACATTTGATTTGCTGTTGATTCTATTCTTCATTCTTTCTCTGCTTTCTCTGAAATAATTCTCACTTTCCTACTCACCCTCAGGAAAGATTGTCAGCATTTCAGCTTAGATCTCCCACCTAGAAGTTCTCAGTCTCATTACCTGCAGTGTGCACATAATGAGACTTATTTTGTAGTCAGGCAGTACCAGGTTTCTGGATTTCCTTGTCATGTGGCCCAGTGAGGGATACCAATAGTCTGCCTTTCTGGATGCATATTTGGCTATCTTGTCTGCAAAACTGTGAACCTTGTAAATTTTTTATACTCCCCTTTCCTAATGGATAGCAAGGGAGAAAAAGAATGTCCTGGTAATGTTTTAGAAAGACTGATACACTATTAGCAAGGTATTGTTTTTAGTTTGTAGAATCACAACCCTTTCATGGACAAGTAAATATAATCACAGGAGAAATATGACCTATAGTTAAACTCTTCTATTTCCTAAGAATTCACAGCATCATGTCATGCAGACTTGGTCCTTCAAACTTCTCAAACTGGAGTTAATAAAACTATTTCTCTCTCCTCCCATATGAAACAGGAAATGTCTCCAGTTGAAGCCCAAAGTGTCGTCTTCACTCCCGTTCTTTGTGTGTTGGTCTTGGGCTCTTCATAATCTTGCAGAAATCTTTGTATGAGTATTTCGTGAAAAGGAAAATTTTACTTACAGTGACTCATACTGATAAATGGCATATCCATTCTCTCAATGATCCCCTAATTATGTAATTTTCGTGTTGTTTTTCTTCTTGATAGCAAGTTCCCATTTACAGCCCCTGTTAGTCCTCCTACATCTTGGCTCAATGTAACTCTTTTGGTTTCTGTTTCTTTGTTGTTGTCTTACTCTGAAACTTAAGCTCTTAAAGTATGAGCAGTTCTAAATCTAAGGCATCAATTTAATAATCTTACTTTTTTCAAAATCTGCTTACAGTTCAAGACTCTCCCAATAACCCACAGAGTTTTTAAATCTCCCATGGACTTTATCCAGGGCATTAAGAATTTGCTAAGATATGTGGGGGTGTTGAGGACTTGTGTGTGTATTTAATGTGATGCTTACTCTAACATCATTTCATAAACATACTTTATTTTTACAGACGTGACTAGTGCAAAGGGAAAAGTATTTTTATGACATCACCTCCTTTATTGCCTAAAGAGACCTGAATTCAAATGTTGACCTCTAAATTATCATGCCAGTGATTCTAGTCTGTTCTCTTAGGATTATAGTATACCTCTAGCTCATTTCAAAAAGATCCAGTGAGGATAACCCAGAAACAATATGTAGGTGAATTAATTGCCAAAAACATCAGTTTATTTCAACAGGGTGTACCTGCAGTGAATGGGGGGCGAGAATGACTTTTCAAGCCTGTGTTATTTTGCTGCAGCAGTGGTGCCTGTGCCATTTAGCTCAATCATCCCCCAGAATGTTTTTTTCAATGCATGGTTCCAAGTTTTTAAAGATGGGGAGAAACAGAAAGTTCTTTGAGCAATATTCTAAAGTTTACAAAATACATTCCTGCACATGATCCCACTTGATCCCCATGAGAGCTCCGCAAGCTGTGCAAGGCAGTTCTCGTTCTCCCATTTTATAGATTCCTTAACCAAGAATCCCAGACCAAGTGGAAATTGCCTGAGGCCACACAGCCAGTCAGGGGCGGAGCCTTGAAGAGAATTCAGGTTTCTCGGTAATATTCTCCAAGCATGAACACGACTGCTTGGCCTGTGGACTGGGTTCTTTTTGTTTGTTTGTGTATATACAGACTACTTTGCAGCCTATTACAGATCTATTCATCACAGAATTAATTTGAAGTTAAACATCAACTGCATGGAGCTAGAGGCAACGCAGAAGGATGTGTCTCGGAGAGGGGGTCAGGAATTTAGACTGGCTGAGTCCTAAGGAAGTTGATGGCCACATAGTAGATATTCCATGGTGAGGTGCCAAGTAGTTGGAAGCAGGATATGGCCTGATCAGTTAGGATAATATTAGAGGCAGGAGATTTAGAATAAAAAATGAGAGTCACAGAAGCCAAGAGGATCTGGTTGAATGCCAGGGGTCTATGAAGGTTGTTCTGTGTTCTTGCTGGTCAAAAGAAGACACAATTTATGGTGCTATGGTGGGGCCACTCTTAGGAGAAATCCCGGCTTAGATTGAAGAGGAGGTATATCCTGCTACAAGGAGGAGGGGATTTTGCTCTGAAGTTTCAAGTCAGCTATTCTCCCTTGACTCTTCCTTTCCCACTTTTAATTCTCACCCTTTCCTTTGTCCTTTCTTGAGCTTCATTGGGATCAGAGCTCTCAATTCAGTCTCATTTTTGTACATTTTTGTGCATGTAAGAACAGACCGTCTCTATGCAATAATACTAATATGTGGCTTTTGGCCTTTCTCTTTCACCCCCAGAGGAACAAAGGAACAGCATCATCAACTCCAGTTTGGAATCTGTCTCATCAAACCCAAACAGCATCCTCAATTCCAGCAGCAGCTTACAGCCCAACATGAACTCCAGTGATCCAGACCTGGATGTGGTCAAACCCACCCGGCCCAACTCACTGTAAGTATGATGCCAGCGGCCCGCCATACAAGGGCTTTAGTCAGCTATTCCACCCAGAACTTGCTGTCTGGCTCCATCCAACTTTGGATTATTGTCTTCTGAACATTATTTAAACCTTTTGCCTAATCTTGGAGCTTGGCTGGTCTGTTGTGGGTTTTTTAACCATCATCATCGCAAAGTGGGATTCATTATTCTTAACACACTGCTTCTTAGCCTTGATGATCCTTGATTTATTGTACTGCTGAGATGGCTTCAGTGACAGCTATTGCCTGTGCTGGCTGCTGGGCATGAAAAGCGATTCCTCTGAGTTATACAAACAGTCAGGGACTGTAGTAGCTCAGTAGATCAGGAGCCAAATCTGTTCCACTCATTCACGTTGTCTCGGGTTCCCTTCCCCCTACCGTGCTGGGAATGTTCAGTGCTATGTCCATGTCCGCAAAGAAGAGCCCCCGGCAGCCCTTTGTGTCTTCATGTCCTCAAACCTCAGCAGGACAGTGACCTCTTAGCAGAGACTGTAAAAGATAAGACACCTTTTGCTTCATTTTGGGGCACTGAGCACCCATAGCAAAGACGGTTTGGGGGCTGCTTGTTTTATCCCCCATGGAAATTAGATCTACTTTGCTAGAACCAGAGAGTTCTCCCTTGTGGTTTCATCCCACATTGCTTAGCATGCTTCTTCAGACCACCCCATAAATCTTGTCAACTGGAGCCTTTGCAGAAAGAATGTGAGGCCATGACCAGAACAGTTGGACTCTTGGGCTACAGTTACATAAGACTCAGGAAAAACAGAGTTGACTTTGCCTTTCTCTAGTGAAAATAGTTTGAGGTTCAGCCACAGACTGTCTTCAGGGCAGCTGTGGACTTGGTGAGACACCAGCATGCAGATGAGATACCGAGATGTCAACAACCTTTTCCTGCTCCTCCGCATGCTGCTCTTGCGTGGTGGCACCTTGCCATTCTCTCTCTTTAAGATATTTACAAATCTGGCCAGGTATGATGGCTCACGCCTGAAATTCCAGCACTTGGGAGGCTGAAGTAAGAGGATTGCTTGAGGCCAGGAGTTCAAGACCAGCCTGGGTAACATAGCAAGACCCCATATCCCAAAAAAATATATTCTTAATTTTAAAAAGGTATTTACAAATCTGCAAATTGGTTTCAAAAATTTTTGCCTTAGGAGACACTAAGGAATATTAAATGTTTGGGAGGAAAAATGATTCCAAAATGGATTTAAGAGGTTCTTATAATGTAACTGCAGTGTAGGATGAAGTCTTAAACTGAGAAAATCAGATCTCTTTTTAGTTGTTGGCAGCTTTAAATGGCACTGACGTTCAGGAAGTTTAATTACTTGCCCGTTGTTTGGTAGGTAGTGTATTTGTTCACTAGAAGTGGACCAGTGCCTCAGCTCAGAATAATTGAGTTTGTTCAGCTTATGGGCAGTAAGTCTCTTCTGGCTCTCCATGGCTGAGCTTCCTGGGGAGTCTGCCTGTCTCCAGGTGTGGCTTTCTCAGGCTCTTCTATACCTGCTTTCCTAGACATTAAGGAGATTCTGTTTCATTTTTGGGTTTTTTTCCCCCCCTCCAGTCGGTTTAAATCTGTGCAGCATGAGCAAGGTTGGATTTCCACCCCAGGTTGCTTAACATCCCCTGATTCTGGCTAGCGAGTACCAGCTAGTGGTCTTTAATCTTTATTTTTCAGTGACTTGCAGCTGTGGGCCCCTGAGTCACTGCTGAGTACAGTCTGTACAGAGAGGTTGCTGAAACAGCTAAGCAGAAAAGGAGGATTTATCTTTTAAATGGGTCCTGGAAGAGGAGACTTGGGATTTTTTACTTTTTAGGTGTCTAGATGTGATTTGTTTTTCATAACATACTGGGAATCACTCTACCCACTTCACAGGCATAAGTAGCTAAGTGGAAAAAGAGGATATGTCTTTTAAATGGGTTCTGGAGGAGGAGGCTTGGGATTTTTTATTTTTTAGGTGTTTAGATGTGATTTGTTTTTCATAACTTACTAAGAATCACACTACCCACTTCATACCAACCAGGGGGACTATTTCCTGCCTGGTGCAGATCTGGGGGGCTTTCCCAGGAAAGGGATGGTGATGCCGGGAATAGTTCTCCTGATTTGTCTCTAGAGGAGGATTGGAGATACAGGTGTGGGTGTGTTTCCACCAAGACTGCTGTCCCTTCAGCCAGGTAAGCCTCTGACCGATACCTGTGAGTCCTAAAGTCAGAGAATATTGTTGTTGAGGTACAAGCAGTGCCAGTTCCAGCACTGATGCCAGCCTCTGCCATGGCCCTGAGCGGGAGCCATCCCAAAGCCCCCATCATCTCTGCAGATTCTCTGCTGATTCTCAAACCCAGGGCAGTGAGGTGATGTTCCTGGACTCCTTCCACCCTGGTGTTTTTTGCCTGTGAGGTGCCTGGGTGGACCAAGGACAGAAGTTGGGCTGTCCTGGCAGATGGAAGGCGCAGCACTTTCCCCGAGTTAATCAACTCTGAGAGTCTGTCGGCACAGACACGCCACGGTGATCAGGCTCAGGTGCAACCGGCCAAGACCACGTAGGTCTCAACCGCAGTTCTAGACCCTTTTGTTCCCTCCATCGTTGTTTAGTTTGAAGTGTACAGAGATCCTTGAATGGGAACACTTAATGATGCAGATGAAAACGAGAGATAAAGCAGGGGTAGGAGGATTACCATCAGTTTGGCTGTTACTTAGGCATAAGGTTTCCAGTCACTGGGAAACTATCTGTTTCTTTTATTTCACTTTTTTTTTTTCACTGTTTTTCATAATGACTGGGATGATCATTATGACCATGTGGAAATCATAATGAAAGAAACATGTTCGTTACTCATGGTACAATGGTACCTCCAATAATGCTTTTTGCTGTATCATTGGTAAATCTTCCGTAATTCTCCAAGGAGATCATGGCCCTCCTATTTATGTGAGTGTAGTGCTAAATCAGGCATCAAAATTCGAGATGCCAACATACTACCCTTGCCAGAGCAAGGCTACTGGGTTAAATCTTTGGCAGATCCTCAGCCAGACTCCTGAAGGAGCCATCTCTCCTGAAGATCAAGGACAGTTTGTAAGCCAGGACAGAAGTCCAGCTAGTCTGGCTGGTCAGCAAGTCTGGCTGTACCTATTTTGTGCCTAGATCCATCATGCTAAGCTACCTGGGGTAAACCAGAAAAAGAAGATTTCTGCCTTCCCCAGGAGTTTACAGTCTAGCCAAGGAGGAAAGACAATGGCATATGGCAATGCTATGTGGGACTTATAGGTCCTAAGTGTGTTTAGAGTTCAGCAACTGTTAACTGAATATCTCATGAGCACACATACCAGCTCAGAGTAGGGAAAGGTGGGGTGGATAAAGTGTGTATTGGGCATTAGGAAAGACTTAGTCGAAGAAGAGTATTCCAGGTAAGGGGGATGAGGGAGGCAGAGATGATCCAGGACGCCAGGATGGGTAAATTTCCCATGAAGATATATGTTAAGGGAGGGGGAGTTGTAGTTCCTCCCCTGCCAGGACCACCAAAAATAAACAAATAAGTAAATAAATAAAGAGTGAATCAACCTTTAAAATCAGGAGTTTTCACATAAAATCCAGATTTTGTGCTAACACAGCTGGATATCACAGGCAAAAAAATGAATCTAAACAGAGACCTTATACCTTTCACAAAAATTAACTCCAAATGGATCATAGGTCTAAGTGTAAAATGCAGAACTATAAAACTTCTAGAAGATGACATGAGAGAAAACCTAGATGGCCTTGGGTATCTAGTTGGCCTTGTTTAGATACAACACCAAAAGCCTAATCCATGAAAGAAAACTTAAGCTGGACTTCATTTAAAGTAAAATCTTCTGCTCTGCCGAAGACACTGTTAGGAAAATGAAAAGACAGGCCACACACTAGGAGAAAATATTTGCAAAATGTATATCTGATAAAGGAGCAGGATACAAAATATACAAAGAATTCTTAAAATGCAATAATAAGTAAACAAACAACTCAATTAAAATATGGGCAAGAAATCTGAAGAGACACCGCAGCAAACACGATATATAGATGGCAAATAAGCATATGAAAAAATGCCCACATCATGTGTCATCAGGGCACTGCAAAGTAAAACAACGAGATACTACCACACACACCCGTCAGAATAGCCAAAATCGCAGAATACCGACAACACCAAATGTTGGTGAGGATGTGGAGCAACAGGAACTGCCATTGCTGGTGGGAATACAAAATGGAACAGCCACGTTGTAAGATAGTTTGGTGGTTTCTTACAAAACTAATGTCATATAGTCCAGCAATCATGCACCTTGGCATTTACCCAAATGAGTTGAAATTTATGTCCACACAAAAACCTGCACACACATTTTTTAGTAGCTCTCTTCATAATTGCCAAGACTTGGAAGCAACCGAGATGCCCATCAACAGATGTGAATGGATAAAGAAACTGGTACATCCAGACAATGGAATATTATTTAGCGATAAAAATAAGAACTATGAACTATCCCGCCATGAAAAGACAAGTTGGAACCTTAAATGGGTATTGCTAAGTGAAAGAGGCCGTCTGAAAAGATTATAATGCTATATGATACCAGTTATATGGCTTTCTGAAAAATGGAAAATTATGGGGTCAGTAAAAAGATCAGTGTTTTCTAGGGATTCAGGGGAAGGGGAGGAGAAATACATAGCTGGAGCACAGGGCATTTTTAGAGCAGGGAGACTATTCTGTATGGTACTGTAATGGTGGCTCCATAAGACATTATGCACTTGTCAAAACCGATAAATTCATAGGACACAAATAGTGAATCCCAGTGTAAACTGTAGTCTTGAATTAATAATGTCAGTGTCAGTATTGGTTCATGAGCCATAACAAATGTACCACACTAATACGCAATATCAGTAATTGAGGAAGCTTAGGGGTCAGAGGTATAGGAGGTATATGAAAACTTTGTTATTTTGTGTAAATTTTCTGTAAACCTAAAACTTTTCTAAAAGATAAAGTCTATTAATATATTTTTTAAAATCCAGACTCCCAGCTTCTTTTGCAAAGCTAGAAGATTTGGCTCCACTAAACCTATGTGTTACTTGGTAACAGGTCATGCTCCCCAGTCGTCTTACTGCCCATCTCCCGTCCTCGTCTGTGTCTTCTTCCTGTAGGCTGGTGGTAGATTGCAAATGGCCACAGATTTCTTGCAGCCCTTGCATTAAGAGCTAGAATCTAGGCGGGCTTTCCGCCATTGACTGACTTTGGCTAGGAGCATGTGATAGAAGTAATACCATGTGACTTCCAAGCCAGGGCCACAGTACCTTATAGGCTTCCTCTCTCATCCTCTTGGAACTCACCCACCATGTAAAGAAGCCCAGTGTAGCCTCCTTAAAGATGAAAGACTATTAGAGAAACCCAAGGTCTCAGCCAGGGGTGATACCCAGGCCACCAATCAGTGGACTGCAGCCACATGAGTTAGTCTGGGCAAGGCCAACAGAAAAGCTGCCCCATCAACCCACAGATTCGTGCTAAATATTACATCGTGGTGGTTTTAAACCACTGAGTTCAGGATGGTGTGATGTGGAACGATAGTTAACTAACAGAAGGCCGTGAGTGTGTGGCCTCGGAGTCATGGGCAGCTACCTCGGGATGGGGCTGAGCTGCCTGGGCGAGGTAGAAAGATGTGGGAGGGTCTCACTGTAGCATAGTACAGCACGGAGACTAGCCTCTCAATTTTCAGAATCTGCTTTGCAAGAAAATGACTCACAACTAAGATTCTAAGAAATTAAGAAACAAAATTTATAGCTCATGGATGAGGCAAACAAGAAAGATGGCTCAAACACTGGAATGAAAAGCAGGAAGCCCTAGATTCTGGTCGTGGCTCCGACGTGGCCTGCCTGATGATCCCAGCCCTCGGCTCTGAACGTGCCCACATCCCCCACTCTCTTGGGGAGGAAACGGGGCTGACCCACCTCCAAGAAGGAGGGTGCTTATGAAGGACTACAGAAATAAAAGTCTTCTTTTCCTTCCACAGTGAGCAATAGAGTTGGCTTTGTGTCAACTCCTTTCTGGGAGATAGTGATTTTTAAGGAGGAAGTAAACAAATGCTGAAAAAGAAGTCAGGGGACGTCCCACCAGGGACACAACATACTGCAGTAATTCCCCCAAATTAGAAACTACTAGGTGAATGCTGCTTCAGACTGCGGGGAATTGTTAAGATTGAAAGAAGGCTGGGAGGGCGGGGACGATGACCGCAATGACGGAACCCAACCTTGGAGTTCTCTCTTCCTAAGTGGTCCCCACCCCTAAAAAATAACTAACTGCTCGGTAGCCTCATAAATAAAACTAATTTTTCTCGTCCTTTCCTCTTAACACACACACATGCATTTCCAAGTTATTTCTGGTGGCCTAAGAGATGTGTGCGTGCCAAACGCCTGCAGATTCTGCCAGAGTCAACCTTCCTCTCCCATCTCAGTGGCCAGAGAACAGTCCCTGGAATTCAAAGGGATAAACAAGACCTGCATCCAGGCAGAGTTGTTTCTCTGAAACATTTTTTGGCTCCTTCTGAGTTTGATTCAGCTGCTCTCTGATGAAATTTGGGGAAAACTGGCCTCGAGAGATGTCTCTAACATTGTACTTATCATCTGCTTATTTGGTCAATATTCATTCCACAAATATCAGTTGAACTCCTACTGTGGGCCAGGCATTGTTCTGGGTGCTGAAAATGCAGTGACTGGAAAAAAAAAATTCTGCTTTTATATTCTACTGGAGACGGGTAAATCAGTGTCTAACACAGTATATCAGATGTTGAGAAATCCTATGGAGAAAACTAATGCAGAGTAAAGGAGGCAGATTTGGAGGAGAAGGAGGGAAGTTACTACTACTTCAGTTTTCTCGTCTGTAAAATAGGATGATCATACCCCCTTGAAAAGGTGGTGTGAAGATTAAGATCATCCTTTGTTATCTCATTCACATGTTTTCGTACCATGAATAGTAATTATTAATATTATTTTGGAGGGCTACTTCCACGATTATCCTTTCTCTCTATTCCTTCAGGCCTGGGATTTTTCCTGTGCAGAGAAATGTCCCAGGTTGTCCCACTCACCTTCCCCCACCAACCTCCTACCTTGACTCTGAGACTGGAGCTATATTTCAGTCCAGTCTTTGAGTTAGCAGCGAAGAGGAGGAACTTCTACTGTAGAGGCAGGTGCTGCCCCGCCTTAAACCAAGACCAGCTGGGGTAGGCACGCCTGTTCCTGGAAAATTTAGAAACCTCCAAATCCCACGGGGTACCTGTTGAGTTATGTGCATGACTGTTATTTATTGAGACCAAATGAATCACAAAATGAATAATATGCATTAGACAAGCGATAATTAATGGCATATTTTTTAATAAGTAATTTTATCATCCAAATGCTATTTTATGCCAAAGAGTTACACCCAAACAGGCAGCTTTTATTTTACTGGAATTGTCTCTATTTGTCCTTTGGAACGTGGGGATTTGAAAGAGGAAGTTTTCCTCTGTGACTGGATCAGCGTCCTGTGGAGAAGGATCTCTGCTGTTAGACTGAGTTCTTGTTCTCACCACCTCCAAGCAGAAAAGGTCTCTTCAGACCGTTGGGCCTGAAAACTTGGTGACATTCCCCGCCTTGGGAAATAACCGGAACCATTTTCAAGAGGAATCGGTTGCCATTTCTGTCTCCTCCTCTCCATGCCTTGGTGACTCCAGGTGACTCCCCCGTCACCTCAGGCTCCGTGGCTGTGGGGGTCACAGCTCCTTCATGTAACCCGTCCACGGTCCCTTGACGATTTCGGAGTTCATTACTGGTGTGATGCTTCTTTCTGAGTGGCTTCGTGTCAGCTCTTCCCTTGCCCTAGGCAAGATCTCACTCGCCAATCGGGCGCCCCGCTGGGCTTCCCTTGGTTGAGGGTGGAGATTCCTGCCTGGTAACCCATTCGATTTTTATTGGATAAATGTGTTTGGTTATTAGTGGGTCTTCATTTCTTTTAATATAAAAGTTGCTTCGTGACTCAGCAGGAGTTCTATCCCAAGCGCCAGGGATCTGTCAGGGGCACTTGGATCTCTGTCGCCTGTCAGCATGGGGGTGTGGGTGGAGGTGGGGACGGGACACTGAAGGCCTAGCCACGTCCCTGTTTCCAACAGAGTGGAAATCACACGTGGAAAAAGTGTTTTCCCTCACACGTATTGTTCTTTTCCTCTTTAGGAGCTAAAATCATAGAAGAGGTCTATTTTTTTTTTTCTATAAACTTATCAATTTTGATAAATAATCTAAAACAACTCCCAGAATTTGCCCTGACATACAGTATATGCTTAAAGCCTCGGGTTTAGTTAAAAGTATGAATGAATGAATTTCATTCTGAATTTAGCTGCCCTCAAATGCCTTATGGCACTGTATTTCATCTGTGTGAGTAGGTGTTAGGCATTTTAAATCTCAAATTTTTGGTAGAACCTTTAAGGAAGGAAATAGACTTAAGATTTTGCATGGCTTTTCAGCACTATTGTGCCCGTAAGGGACTTTGAAGGAACTCTAAAGTGCTGTCTTTTTGTGGGGTAGTTTTGGGGAGGGTGTTGGGGTTTTTTGTTTTTTGACTTAAGGTTAGATTTGGAATTGTTTTTCCCTGTCTGTATATAACCTGGGGGATCTTGTTGGTAGATTCAGATTCTAAATTGGGTAAATTAAAATTACATTAAAGTACTGCTTTTAAAATCCTTTTTAGTCAATTTGGAAAGCAGATGCTTAGTTAGCTAGGAAAGCATTCCTAGTTGAAAGCCTTAGGATCTTGTTTTTAACTCTTTGTCTACACTAGGGATCTCAAAAGCCACGTAGGATCTACCACAGGCTTCATTTGGTCGCTGTTTCACTGGTCTTCAGGGCAGAGTCTTAGCTCAGCTCAATGATTCTCAGAGTGTGATCCTGGGACCAGCATCATTGG
>CAUYSK010106946.1:0-33611 GCA_963575035.1 Avahi laniger
GGAGGCCGAGGCGGGCGGATTGTTAGAGCTCAGGAGTTCAAGACCAGCCTGAGCAAGAGCGAGACCCCGTCTCTACTAAAATTAGAAAGAAATTAATCAGACAACTAAAAATATATAGAAAAAATTAGCCGGGCATGGTGGCGCATGTCTGTAGTCCCAGCTGCTCGGGAGGCTGAGGCAGAAGGATCGCTCGAGCCCAGGAGTCTGAGGTTGCTGTGAGCTAGGCTCACGCCACGGCACTCTAGCCCGGCCAACAGAGTGAGACTCTGTCTCAAAAAAAAAAAAAAAAAAAAGAAAGAAAGAAAATGTTTCTGCTCTTCACTTTTTCCTCCCATGGCTGTTCTTTACTGAGATCTCTCACACACACACACACACACACACACACACACACACACACTCACACATTGGTGTTACATTCAACGCTGCTGACTGTGGCAAGATGGGTCCTCCCCGTGCCCACGTGGAGGTGGAATTTAAGACATTCTTCATGGAAAACAATTTGACAACATGTAAAAAAAAAAAAAGCTTTTAAGTGGTTATAAATATTGATCAGTATCCCATTACTGGGAATCTATTTGAGGAAATACTAAAAATACAGAAAAACGTTTTCATAATGGGATGTTCTTACAAGTATGAGTTATGGTAATAAAAAGTCAAAACAGCTTAAATGCCCAGTAGTGGGTGGTCGCATTATAACAGACCCACTATGGTGCACCATACAGTTGTTAAAATTACGTTTTAGAGTGAGATTCAATGGGTGAACATTCTTACATTGTTGCATTAAATTTCTGCAAAAGCAGGAAACATACACAAATGGTAACTATGGTTATCTCTGGGTAGTGGTATTATTGATAGTTTAGATTTTACACAGGTTTTTTTTCCCTTTATTTTCTAATCTCATAATCAGAAAAATATATGCATTTCATTAAAAAATGTATACTCTGCCTTAGGGTTCATCAAAACCTAGTCCTGTTGTTTTCAGAGATATTGACGGGAAGGTGGGAAGCTTTGGGGCTTTTGATGTGCTAACCAAGGGCAGCCGTGTTTAGGGGGAATAATTTGGCCTGTGATGATTTGCAGTGGAGTTAAGGGCTAGCTTATGCTGAAGCTTTGCAGGTGAGATAATGACAGAGAATGGCATGTGTCACCATCGGGCACCAGCTGTCATGCTGGCAAAATAGACCGAGGTCCTCTCTCGGAAACTGGTCCACGCCAGCATCAGGGAAGTGAGAGATGGGGTGCAAAACTGGACCCACCCTGCAGTATCGGCTGAAATCAGGGAGTCACACGTGTGGAAACATGTTGACCCTGGCCCATTCTGTAGGTAAGAGTGCGGAGTTCGTGCCAAGATGCCCCTGTGTTCGAGTGTAAGTGGAGCTGCCGCTGCAGTGAGGATACCCCAAAGGTAAGGGCCTGAGTAAGACGGAGTTTGGTATTCAAATTTCAGTGAAGGGGTTGCCAAGAGTGGGCCTGGGAGGAAAAATTTTTAAAAAATTTAAAAAAGATAATAAAAAATAAATTTCGGTGAACATGAGTGAAGTCTTGCTGGCACACAGCCACAACTCATTTGCTTCTGTCCTGTCTGTGGCTGCCTTCCTGCTCTGAGGGCAGAGTTTGGTAGCTGGGGACAGAGACCATATGGCCCACAAAGCCTGAAATATTTACCATCTGACCCTTTACGGAAAAAGTTTTTTGCCTCCTGGTCACGGGAAGGAGAAAGAGGGAGCAAGACTGACAAAGGTTTGTCCAGACCAGATGTTGGGGTGCCAACATCAAGAGGAGGCCACTCAGAAGCAGAGTTAGTCCTCAAAGCAAGCCAAAGGGACCATTAAGTGGGGAGCCAGGGGTTCCTCCAAAGTAATCGCCTCTCGGCAGATGGATGCGGAAAGACAGAGGCAGGAGAGCCGGAGGGTCGGAGGCGGGGCCAGGCGCAGGCTGGGAGCAATTCTAAATTGGGGTGCAGTTAGCCGCAGCTGGGTCTCCCTGCACAGCTGTGTTTCTGCTCTAAATCCAAGCCCGGCCTTCGTGTCATTGGGGAGGTTTATTTGTGGAGGTGGGAAGGGAGGACGTTTCATTCAATTGTTTGCAGGCTTGATTTACAGGTGATCTGTACGGCAGATGTTTGCCAGGCGGGCTGTTGTCACCTGTGCCCCTGCGCACCCTCAGACTGGGCCTGCCCCGGGAGAAGGCTGCAGGCTTCCACAGGCCGCGGAGTTAGTGGGTTTGTCACACAGAAAGCAAATCCAGACTTAGCGAGGGTGGGCTTTTTTACTCAAAAGGATTATTCGAGCGGGGAGGGACTATTGCAAGCAGCTCCAGAGTTGGCAAACGCAAGGAGTCATGTGGCGAAGCGGGATCAGGGCGCCGAGTTCCGACCGGAGATCGGAGACGGCCTGACCCGAGGCTCGTGCGCTCCGGAGGCCTGCGTGCCCAGGCTGAGCGGGCCGAGGCGCAGGGGCCTGAAGGAGCGAACCTGAACCAGCGTGGGAGGAGCAGCGTTGGCTCCGACTGCTTGGTTGGGACAAGCAGCTCAGCTAAACATTCGTGAAGCAAAGATGGGAATTTAGAAGGTCTGGGTCTGGCCTTGTCCTAGGTGACAAAGGGCATGTGAGTGTCACCTAAATCACATGGGGAAGAGACTTCTTTGCCACAAAGGGGGGAGGGGTCTTTATGTGTCACTTTCCAGGATCAAAGGACTCACTTAAATTCAACATTGTCACATCAGATACGATGGACGTTTTGTGTGCCATGGGAACCACTCTGACATTTGGATTACACACATATGTAAATTTCCATAATTCATTCTTTTTTTAAAGAATACCGTGGTTATTTATTAAAATCCAATTATTATTATTATTTTTTTTTTTTTTGAGACAGAGTCTCACTCGCTTGCCTGGGGCGAGTGCCGTGGCATCAGCCTAGCTCACAGCAACCTCAAACTCCTGGGCTCAAGCAATCCTACTGTCTCAGCCTCCCGAGTAGCTGGGACTACAGGCATGTGTCACTATGCCCGGCTAATTTTTTTTCTATATATATTTTTAGCTGTCCAATTAATTTCTTTCTATTTTTTGGTAGAGACGGGCCCTCTTGCTCAGGCTGGTCTCGAATCCTGAGCTCAGAATGATCCGCCCGCCTCGGCCTCCCAGAGTGCTAGGATTACAGGCGTGAGCCACCGCGCCCGGCCTTAAAATCCGATTATTTTAAATAGTGAAAAAAGAACTTCAAATTTGTTTTCATGTTCTTTTTTTCCCCCCCCAAAACTTTCCTAGGGCATTTTATAGTTATTATAATGTTGCATAATTCATTTTAAATTTGGAATTGTCATTTCGAATTTAGGAAATACCTACTTGGGTCATTTTTAAAAATTTTAATTGGAAATCTCTCTTCAAAGGAGTCCAGCCCCATGGATGGATGTGCTGTCCTCTTAGCGGCCTGCACAGTGCTAGGGACAGGGGAGACCTTGGAACCCTACACTGTCCTATGAACACAGCCTCCCTCATCCCTGACCGCTGCACAGTTCTCTCAGTGCAGGGCACATGTGGGACAAATATAATTGGGCTGTACTGGGTATTACCTGGCAACGGCTGTGGGGGGCGCTTTATGCCCCTGGGGCAGGCCTGGGTGTGACCAGCTCACTTCTCACCACCCCCAGGTCAGAATTGGTCCACTCTCTGCTCCTGGCCACAGGGAAAGCTGTCTCCCTGCCTGTGACCACAATGCCCAGCTCACAGCCCCTGTCACGGAGGCCACACCACAGGCTCCGACAGCCGGGTCTCTCTTTCTCCCTGAGCTGCAGCTCCATCCACATCTGTGGGGACCGGGGGGGGGGGGTGACATTCTCCAGAGGAGGGGGTCACTAGAGGATCAGCATGGGTTCCATGCTCAGCGCTGGTTTCTGCTTGTTGGAACCATTTTTATACATCTTTTCCTGGGAGCAGAACTTCAAATAATGCAGCAGCTGCTTGGGACCCTTGTTGCTGGGTGTGCAGGTGGCACCATGGGCTCCTGCTGACTCTCTGTGTGGCTTGGATGCCCAGGGGCAGCCCTCTGCTCCAGCCCTCCCAGAGAGAATGTGGTCTGGGGCAGGGGAGATCCTGACGCTCGTCTCCCTAAGCCTTTATGCTGAACAGAGCAGGGAGGTAGCCTGGCATCTGCTGAGGGCCCTGCTGACGCGGCCTCCCCCTCTGAAGCCTCAGAAGTCTCCCTGCCGGCTCCCACTGGACAGTGAGCCGCGTGCCTTCAGTTCCAAAATTTCACTCAGACTTGTTTCCGTTTTGATCACAGGGAAAATTCATAATTCTCATCCACAGAATCTTGGAGAATATTAGATTCCACTTTTTGTTTTCATCCCTCCGCACCCCTCTCCAGCCGGCTCCCGTCAGCACCAGGGCGTTCACAGACCTCTGCACGCGAGCCTCCGCCTGGGTGCAGGGCGGAGCCGGCCACCACTCCCTCCGCAGATGCCCCTGAGTGTGTGACCACAGAGTGCGTCCTGTCTGCGAGGCCCTGGTTCCCGGTCAGCATCCTCAGCCTTCACCCTAGTCAGTCAGTTAGGAACTTGGCAGGAAATAGTGATGGTACAGACTAGGGCAGGCTCTGCAGGTGGGGCCGGGATGCCTAGGGTAAGGTCTCTTCTTCACCTTCCACAGAGCCCTTGGCCCCATCAGTCAAACACACGGTTTAAGTCAATGTCTGAAACTCTCACAGGAGATTATGAAGTCAAACATCTGTTAATGCTGTAGTTCAAGAGCTAAGATTTGACTTTTGCACCATGGAATTACTCCGTCCAGCTTCTCTTATAGTAATGAAGATGATAATTAATGAGTCTGAATTTTCAAAATCTGAATTTTGTATTATTACTTTTCTTCTCTGTTTCCTAAAAGGAGACAAGACAGAATATATTTATTGCCAACAAAATAATACAGTAAAACCCTAGCCATGTGCACAATATTGATTGTCTGATTCTGTTGTGTACCGTGAGGTTTATCATTGTTTATATTCCATCAGTTAGATGACTCAGGTAATTTTCTTCTCATTTCTGTGATGAGATTTTTATTATTCTGATTTACAACACAGAAATCAGGATGCATATTTTGAATGAGATTCAATTTATTCTTCCAGAATTCATTTCTAGTGTTTCATAATGCATTTTAAATTTTAATTTGAAAAGTAATTTCTATGCCAACAACTACCCTACAGAGACACCGAAATTGGCTATTGGCATAAAAAGAAAAACCAAATATATCTTTGTAAGTTAGAAAAATGTGAATGATAAAGTTGTCATTCTTTTTTCAGAAAGTAGCACATGTAAATTTTTAAACAAAAGTAGTTGTACTTATGTGATGAATCTTGAAATGTTCGGAAACAATAAAAAGGAAATAAATTAGCTCTAATTCTACCAGCCGGAGATAAACATTCTTAACATATTGGTATATTTCCTTCCAGTCTTTCTTCTATGAAATAAACATATTATTAGCTGTGCAATATTGTTACCAAGGAATGTATCATAGTTTACTAATTTTCCTCCAGAGTTGAAAATACAGGATGTTTCCAATACTCTGTTAAAAGGTGACTGTTGGCCTTCTGGTGGGTATGCAGTGGTATCACATTGTGATTTTAGTTTGCATTTCCCATATATCTAATAAAGGGGACATATGACATATGTCCTATATTTTGATGTCATTTCCATGTCCTATTTAAAAATATCTGTTCAAGTCTTTTGCTATTTTTCTGTTGTGTCGTTTGTTTCTTACTATTGAGTAGTGGGACTTCTTTATGTATACTGGATACAAGTCCTTTGTCAGTTAAGTATGTCACATTGTTCGCAATAGTCATGTTCCGTAAAGTCACTGTGAATACTGAATTAGCCAGTACTGAGCTATTATTCCTCAGGAAAACACAGAGTTAGCCTCCTGAGAGCCTCCGGTCACAATGTTTTCATCAACTGAAATGGTGTTTGCATTGTATAGGTTCATTCACCAATGTCCTCACGAAACAAGCCAATCTCATCATCTTTTAAAACCTGATCTTCCACATCACCTTTTTCTTGCTAATACTTAGCAGGTATTTTTTAAATTCTTTCACAGCCTCTGATCTGCAGAACCTGTCTCATCTGCAAGGTTATTTTTCATGCCATATTGCCTCAAAAATAGCACTAGGCTGAAGGATTTAACATTTCCTCTCCCTGAGTAACATGACCGTAAATTTCTTTGTCTTTCTGCCTCACAACAATGCAGTTCACTGTACTTTTTAAAAATCGGTTATCATTTCATGAATCCACAAATTTAGCTGCTTTCCATGTTTTCCATAGTGTCATCACACTCTATAGATGTTACTTTAGCACTTTGCAGAACTGCCTTTCATACAGATTGGTAAATTCCCTCTTCCTCTTTCTGAATGTAGCATATTGTATTGATGTATTGACATTGAACCCAGGGCCATCAGCACGTGACTCATCAAGCATGTGACTCATGCTTGAACAAAGCTTATCTAACACAGCTATTTTCTCCATAAAGCACATCACAGCCTTCTTGTTCTTAGGGACACTAGACAGCACTTCAGCGCTACCCTTGGGAGACATTTGAAACAGCAAAGTCACCAACAAAAAACACAAAAATGCAAAAAAGTGGTACCAAATAGACCATGCAAAAGACACTTGTTAATAGCATGAAAGCTGATACAAGAAGGCAGAGTGTCACCTTGTTTGACCTCAGCTGTGAACTTGAACATTGGATGACTCAAATTTTGCACCACTCTGTACATGTCTGCAAATGACCATAGAAGTACCATGAGTGTTGATTTTGGCATTACTTTAGCAAGTAGGTGAATTCACAAATGTGGAATCCATAAATAATGAAGATCAATTGTACTGATATTGTGAATATCTTCTTCTCCCACTATTATAGGTTACATCTAATGATGTCTTTCATTAAATATCAGTTCTTTGTTTTAATATAGTTAAATTTTAATGATCAGAGGTTTTCATTGCCTACTCCAAGACCATGAGACTGCTCTTTGCTTTCCTCTACAAGCATGTTTGTTGTACCCTTCACATGTAGATCTGCAGTCCATCTGGAATTGACTTTTGCATATGATGCAAAATGGATATTCATGTGGATATTGATCCAGAAATATTTATTAAAAATAACATCCTTGTCTCTTTATGACCCACTTTTGTCATAGATCAGGTGATCCTGTATATGTGGATCTATATTTAGTCTACTTATTTTCATTCTATTTATACTCATGCCAGTATTACCTGTCTTAATTAACATAGTTTCTAATAGTTCCTGTTAACTGTGCAGGTACATCTTCCAACTTTGTTCTGCTTCTTCTGGAGTGTCTTGGTTATTTTTGACCCTTTAAATATCCACATAAAGTTTAGAATTAGTCTTTTGTTTTCCATAAAAAATAACTGCTAGTATTTTCATCAGAATTGCATTGAATCGATGGACTAATTTGGAGAATATTAAAATTTAAAAAATATCATTAACCTCTAATCCATGAACATGGAATATCCCTCAATTATTTATATCTTCTTTTATTTATCTCAATAATGTGTGATGTGTTCTTGCACATCTCTTATTAGATTTATTCTCTCTTTTTTCCTAGTAATTTTCTTTGCTCTGAAGTCTGCTTTATCTGCTATTAAGACAGCAATTCCTGCTTTTATTTTTGAATAATGTCAGCATGGTGTATCTTTTTTGATCTTTTTACTATTTTTTTGATCATTTTCACTACCTTCACCTACATTTACATTGAATTTGAAGAGGTTTCTTATAGACAGTATATAGTTGGGTCCTGTTTTTTAATCCATTGTGCCAATCTGTTTTGTAAATGGTGTGTTTAGATGAAGTGATTCTTGATATGATAGGGCTTACGTTTGCCATTTTATTACTTATTTTCTGTTTACATCCTCTATTTCTCATTCCTCTTTTTCACTTTTCTCACCAAGCCATATGTGGATGCTTGAACATTTTGTAGGATTCCATCTTACTTTATTTAACATGTTTCTCAGTATATTTCTTTGTATACATTTCTTGATGGCTTCTTCTGAGTATTGCAATATAAATCCATAACTTATCACAACATACTGTCATCAGTGTTTGTCAGTTTTAATGAAGTATTGAAATCTTATCTCTGTGTAAATCCCTTTACCATCTCCATTTAAAAAAAATAATTGTCTCAAATATTTCCTCTACATACATTGAGTACAGAGCAGATATTGTTGTATTTTTTGCTTCAACTATCACATATTATTTGAGAAAGTCATGAGAAGAACAGCTATTATTTATCCCTAGCCTTACCTGTTCAATTGTTGTTCTTTCTGAAGTTCCACACCTTCATTTTTTATTGTGATAAAAAGTATATAACAAAATTTATCATCTTAACCACTTTTAAGTATATAATATTGTTAACTATATGCATATTGTTGTGCAACAGATCCCTAGAACTTGTGTTCATGCAAAATTGAAACTCCGTACCCATTGCAACTTCCTATGAATCTATAATTATTTAAAAATTAAAAATTAAAGAGAAAAAAACAACAGCATTTACTTTAATAATCCGATAGTAATGTTGGAAGATATATAATGGATAAAAAGCCATTCATAATTGCAATCAAAAAATTACTTAGAATAAAATTAACATGAAATATTTGAAATCTATACCAAAAAAATATATCCACAATAAGTCACTCTTAATACATACAAAAGTAGATTTCAAATATTATTATGGGTCAGAATGTCTCAACACCAGACAGATCAGTGGAATAGAAGTCCACAAATTGATCCAACCACAGACAGAAATTTAGACTAGGATGAAGGTGTCTTCTCACGTCACTGAGGCTGCGATTATCTTTTTAATAGATGGTGTTTGAACAATAAGATAGACATTGAAAAAGAAAAAAAATTGCTACATTCCTCATACTGTACCTCTCTGCACTATTTTTTCAATTTTCTGTGAATCCATATTTCAAAATAAAAAGTTAATAAAGAAAAATCAATAGTATTAATGTTGTTCATTAAAAAACTCCAAACCCTGCAAAATAATTTAAAGATGTTTATTCTGAGCTGATGTGAATGACCACAGCCTGGGCAAACACAGTCTCAGAGGTCCTGAGAAAGTGTACCCAATGCAGTCAGATTATAGTTTGATTTTACACATTTTAGGAAGATAGGAATTGCAGGTAAAATCAAATCAATACAGGTATACATTGACTTGGCCTGCAAGGTAGGATATCTTGAAGTGGGAACTTGCAGGTTAAACGTGGATCAGAGATGCTTTAATTTGTAATTGGTTAAAAGAATGAAGCTTTGTCTAAAAGTTGGAGTCAGTATAAAGGAGCGTTTTAAGATAAGGAAGTCTGCTAATCATAGAGCAAGCCACAATACACTGACTCAAGGTGATCTGTTCAGCAAATCGATGTCCTGTAGACATGACTCAAACTTTGCCTTGCATGGCTTTAAATCCTGTTTATAATTTCGCATCTTATTGCCACAAAGAGTCTGTTTTGTCAGTATTATAACTTCTATTTTATCATTAATGCTGGTCAGTTGACATGTTATTGGAACTCAGGACACAGTACCCCAAAATGAAGACCTCAGAAGTGGCCTCAGAAGCAAAAGTTTTTCTCTGACCTTCTCCTGTCCTTCTGCCTCTCAGTCCCATTCTTCCCTGATGCTAGGCAAAGAAACTAGACTCCCTCTTCCCTAAGGCAAGTCATAAAAGCCAGCACCCTCTTTCCTAAAAGCCAACAATAAAACCCAAAATTATTCTATGTAAAAACTGGCCATAAAGAAATTATCTGACATGCCTTGTTTGACTGTAAGTCATAAGACTCCCATTCCGGAGAGGGTCCTACTTTACAACCAGAAAGAAGAAATGAATGCTCAGAGAGGCCAAGAATCTAGATATATAGGCCTTGCTGGGTTTCCCCACTCAGTCTATTAACATTAGATCCATACCCTTTTTGTCCAATCATATTTCTATACAGCTGTCCACACTTTGTTGAACCTAAGCAAAAAAACTGACAACTTCATCTGTATCTTTGGGTCATTCTGAAGGCTCCCATGTATATACATTAAATAAATTTGTATGTCAGTGATTTTTCAGTGAAACTTTAGAGGGCCAAGGGCTTTGTTCTCTATAGTGCCTGAACTCCAAAAGGGAAGAGGTATAATGGGACATCCAACATCCCTTCCCAACATGGCTGGAAAGTCAGTTTTGAAGTTTTTCTGGGGTCCCTTTGGCCAAGAAGGGGTCCAGTGGGAGGGAGGGCTTAGGATTTACTAGGGACCCTAGAAAAACCTTAAAACTGAGTTCCTGGCCCTGATGGGAAGGGAGATTGGACACACCTCATTATACCTCCTCCCTATTATAGCTTAGACACAACAACTGACCAGCATTAATGTTAAAATAGAGACCATAAGACTGACAGGACAGACTCCTTGTGGCAATAAGATACTGAATTATAAATAAGACCCAAAGCCATGCAAGGCAAGGGTTAAGTCACACCTTACAATCCATGAAATTTTGCTAAACGGATCTTTTTTTTTTTTTTTCTGGCTTGGTATCATATCCTGTCTTAATTAAGCCTTCCTTTCTACTGACTCCAAATTTTTAGACAAACCTTAACACTCTCAACCAATTACCAGCTAAAGAATACCTAAAGTCACCTAACTCACCTATGGCTTGTAAGCCTCTGCTTCAAGATGTCCTATCTTTTTGAGTCAAACCAATGTATACCTTCCAAGTATTGATTTATGATTTTATATGCAATTCTTATCTTCCTAAAATGAATAAAATCAAACTGTAACCTGAATGCATTAGGTGCACTTTCTCAGGACCTCTGAAACTGTATTTTCCCAGGCTGTGGTCACTCATGTTGGCTCATAATAAACCTCTTGAAGTTATTTTACAAAATTTGTTTTTTTCCATTAACAATGCATTTGCCCTTCAGCTCAGCAATCCACTTCTTGGACTTTACCCTGAAGATATACCTCCAACAACATGAGCATACATATACAAAGATCATTCGTTACAACATTATTTGTAATTGCACAATATTGGAAACTCCCATATAGAAGAAATTGGTTAAACCAACCATGGAATAGATACACAATGGAGTAATATACAGCTGTAAAAAAAATGAGGAAGATCTCTATGAAGGAATATGCAGTGTGAAGAGACAGTGTTGAAAATGCAACGTGCTAAAGAGTATATATCATTTGCTACTTTTATGTAAGAATGAAGGGGAAATTTAAAAGATACATATATCTGCTTATGTTTTAAAAACAGGAAAAATAAATCAGAAAAGAAACAAAAGTAGGGCTGGAGAGGTGTGCTGGAGGCAGGGACATTTCTCTGAGTGTGCCTTTTTACCATTTTGACTTTTGGAAGCACAATAAGGTTCTATACATTTAAAAAATTGAAAAGAAATAAGGATGGGGAGTTGTGGGAAACTAAAACTAAAAACAAGTGGAAACTAATGAACTTTGCAGTATTTCAATTAACCACCAAACCACACAGAAGGGGATGGGGGACAGGCAACAACTGTTTATAATTTAGGAACTGTTGAAAGCAGCATTGGGCCACAGAGCCACACCCTCGGAAGGCTGCAGGAGCAGGGGTGTGCGGGAGCACAGCAATCAGATGCTAATCTCTTTTCAGGCAGTTGATTTTTCTAGAGGCATGGGCAAAGCAACTCTGAAATTACTTTAGATTATAAGGGGACTGAGCAAATGAGCCAATGTGTTGATGTTGTTTGGAGTCAGGTTCTGATTATGGAAGATGGAAAGTTACAAACATGGAATGTCAGAAGGCAAGAGTTGGAATTGGAAGCATCAATGTAAACTCATGACTTCTGAATTATGCACATGTATGAACATATGCACGTGTGTGGATATACCGATGTGTGTATGACGGTCTGTGTGGAGGTGTGTGTGTATCTCTGTCACCTATCTATTATCTATAATCCATCATCTTTCTATCATTTATCTGACTATCCATCTGTCTATCATCTCTATATCTATTGATATGTTTCCTGACAGAGTAAAGAAGCAAAGATACTCCAGTATCTTGGTCTCTATTACCATGGCTACAAAGATTCAGGGCTCCTTGAGAAACGGTTGACTCTAGGCTGTCGCAGGGTGGGCACAAGATGAGCCCAGAGCATCTTGTCATAACAAAACATAAGGAAGTACTCCAAAGAAAATGATGCAGGAATATCACGTGGGCACAAGGGCCTGCTTTAAGGTGCTCCAACTAGCCAAATTTAGAAAAATTTGAGGGCCAAAATAATTAGGTATAATGATGAATTATAAACCCCTGGCAAAACAGAAATTCATGAGTCCATGCCAGTAATAGATACGTAAGTAAGTGGGAATGGAGAGAGGGCTGTTGTCACAGTAGAATTCTGAGGACCAACTGGTAAAGGTGGAAAAAGTCTTGAAGTTGAAAAATCATAATTTTTCAACCATTGTAGTAAACATTGGTCCATGCAAGAAGCTTCAATGGAAAATACACAACTCACCTAAGTACTGTTCTAGCCAGGAAAAAATAATGCATACCCTGAATCTTATCATGAGAAAAAAAATCAGACAAACCACAAATTTAAAAAAAAAAAAAAACCCAAGAAAATATCCTAGGTTAAAGGAAACTAGAGAGACACAACAAATGCAATACTGGTCCCAGACTGGAATTATGCAGTTATACTGGGGAGGGGGGAGAAAAAACACTTGACTAGCGACATTATTGGGGCTACTGATGAAATTGGATAATGGATAGTGTGTTACATTTACTGAAGTTGATAACTAAACATTTGGAATTCTGTTATAGAGAGGAGCCCTCTCCTCTCTCTCATAGGTTTATTTAGTTACCTTTTTGTTACCAGTGTGGACTCATGGTTGTTCATGTTTCTCGGAACAGAGACTCATGGCTTTTTACACATTTACATCTTTTCAATCACTGTCATCATCCTCCTTTTGGCAGCCAAAGTACCGCAGCTTTGGCTTAGGAGAATCCCTTCTAGGTTGGCTCTTGTGTCCCTTAATCTTTAATTATTTTTAATATTTTGGGACTTTAATTCTTCCTTGCTTTCTGGCACAAAAAATTCCAGGCAAACATGTGCCTTCCTGGCTTTCACAGGAGAAAGACATCGGCCACCATCTCCGGGGCTTCCTCTTCATGGAGGGAGAGAACATAGCTGCAAGGCCACTTCTGCACAGGCACGACAGGTAACTTTTGTTAAAAGCACAAATTTGTATTGATATTTCCAATTTGATTTTAACGTGACAGTGTCCCTACTTACAAAATTATTTTTATTCTAGTAATTATACTTCCTATTATGCTTTAAAAATCTCAATTCTTAAAAAGTAGGTAATTTATATGAAATATAAGGAAATTAAAATGATAATAATACCAATATTATTGTGAACAGAATACTATGGAATGGAGTTTAAAATTTTTGTGGGGTTTCTTTTGTCTTTAGAGTGAGTCTCTCTGAGAACGTGCAGCGAAACCAATCTGTTCTAAAGTCACTGATGACTTATTCTTGAGACTGCAGAGCGACTTCTCTGGTGGGCCATGGGAGCAGATTATTTCCGTTTGCCTTCAGTTTAAAGGCACTAACATTCTGTTAGCTGATAGATCTAGGTTCTTAGAAGATGGTGGCTCTTAGCTGGAGAAGAGGGGAGGGCCTCTATCTGATCATGTCAGGATAATGGAAAGATTTGAGCAAGATTCCAGTCATCCAGGGGACTTAATGCCTAATTTTAAGTGTGAACATCCTATGCTTTTGTTGGACAAGCCAAATTTGTTTCCTACATTTATTATATAATATTATTTAAAAACCCCATGCCTCCACATATTTAATTAAATTCTAGATCTACTGTGCTAATTGAAAGCTTTTAAATTTGTCTTTCTTTCTTTCCAAGCTAAAAATACTTTCTTTTTATAAAATGCAACATTCCTTTAGCAACCTAATTATCATGCTCTGCGCCACGATAACAAGGTTTCCTCTTGGCCCCCTCCCTCCCTGTCAGATACTCTCCACCTTAGTTAGCGGCAAAGTTCTTGGCTTCAACCTCGATTCCTGTCTTTCTCTCCTGACTCTTGTCTGTCAGCTGTTAGAGACATTTATTGACGGAAGGCCATTATTTTGGACTAAGCTCCTGCACTGAGCTGCCGCAGACCAGACCAAATCAAAATGGAGTCACTTGTGCTAAGTGCCACATAATCAAACTGAACTTTGAAACAGGCCTGTTTTCAAAAAAACCAGAAGATGCATGGCAACCAATCAGAAGGGTTGGTTAACCTGAGCCACATGATACAGAAGTCCCCTCTGATCTCACCTGTACGCAAAGGACCAATTCCTCGTTTCATCTCCTGTCTCTGCTTTCTTCAGCCCTTTCCTGCCTGCAAACATCGCCGCTCTGCTCAGCCCATCAGAACACTCACATTTTATAGAACAAGGTGTTGCCAAATTCTAGAGTCACAAATAAAAGCCCATTGAATCTTTAGCCAAAATTTGTTGTCATTTTGTCTTTTGACACAACAAATACTATAGACAATGCTGAATGCATAATTTATGGGGGCCTGTCCAAAATAAAAATGTGGAGTCCCTTAATCATAAGTTATTAAGACTCTCAAGATGGTGACAGCAGCACATTAGCCAAGGATCTGCCTTCAAAATAGATCCACAATCTGACTCCTCACCAAGTTTACTGCCACCCCCTGGGAGCAGGGGAGCATTTATCTCTGGGCATCTGTCCCCCAGTGGTCAGGGTCACCCATGGGGAGTTTACTACCTACGCAAACACGAACACTGAGTTATCTGCTGTACCAGCAGCCAGAGTGAGAACAGTCGTTCAAAGTGTGTGAAGCAGACATAAGAGGTATCCAATATAACGTTAGAGAAATATAATATCTAACTCTCTTTATCTTTACCTGCTATTTATTGTCTACTTTTTCTAGTACGTTGTAAACATGAGGGTGGAGACTTCTGCCTGTTTCATTTGCTGCAGTATCGTCGATGCCCAGAACAGTGCTTTGCACATACTTAGTGCCCAACAAATACTTATTGGATGAACGATTGAATGAATGATTTTATCAACTAACAGCAGTGTTGGTGTGACCCCAGGAACCATGAATCTAGCAGGCTGAGAGCCCTTCTCAATTCTTGGGCTGAAGAGAACTCTTAGTTAACCAATCTAGCCTAGAGCTGGAAACTGAATATCTGATTTTTATGAGTCGTTAGGAAACATACTACAGGTGGGGACAACACAGACAGTCAAAGAAACTCAAGTTATGGTCCCGACCTCAAATGAAACAAGCTTTCTGAATTGACCCTGTTTGGGGGCAGACAGGGTCCTCATGCAGCTAAGAGGAGTGGGCAGGAGGAACACAAGACAGCCACCTTACCACCTGCTCACACGCCTCTTCCTGAAGCTTCCCTGGGCTGCCTTGGGGCCCTCTCACAAATTTTCTTTCACCACCTCCACTTCTCTTTTCCACCAAAATCTCACGCACCCACCAATAACACACACAGAAGGCCCTGTGTAGGTTAATATTCATGACCAGGAAAAACAAATGAAAAAAAAAAAAAGAAGCACTCTCTTAATGATTGCTGCTCCAACAACAGCATGGTACATTGTGTGTTCTGTTGGAAGGATCCTGTCAGGCCCTGAATTGGCCATGCATGTGTCGTCGGAGGAGATTGATGTAGAAGCCCATTAGGCTCCAGTGGCCAGTGCACCTTGGAATGTGTGGTGCTTCCGGGACTCATGGCATTGCCCTCTATTGCCAGAAATCCCTATTGTGTGCTGTTATCCATGAAACATGCAACTAACATGGTTTTCGTTGAAAATAATTTCTAATTTATGGTCTAAACATTTCACCTATTAAATTACAAATTTGCTTCACAATTTCTTATTTTTAAATCTGATCACATTTTAAAAAAAAAAAAAAAGATCCTTTTTTTGGCAAAAAAAATTCAAAATTCTTACATGTCCACATTCTTCAATCCAGTATTTCCTATCCCAAGAAAATTATTAGAAATGTGAGCAAATCTTTATGCCTATAAATACTCACTACGGTGGTTGTTTTCTTTTTAGTTATATAAATCATACAATCATATAATTTATATGCCAAACCAAGAAACTTTTTAGGATGAAGGGGAAAATACAAAACTAACTGCAATTATATAGTTTCTTGAAATATTTATTTTTTGATGACAAATTGGTTTTAACGTGGTGGACTTTTTATAAAAGAGTTCTAGTTGCAAAATACTGTAAAAATTAATTTTTTCTAAAATATAACATTGGATATTATAGCAAAAGAAAAGCTTTCCTATAGTTTCCTATTTTAAAAACATGGTTTAATCTGAAAGATTTTTAAAAACTATAGCATAAGAGAGCATGTGGCACACTTCCCTAGTTGAAGAAGTTCCATAGCCAAATCTGTTTCTAACGTGGTGTCGCACTGGCAGCCTCTCGGACTTGCCAGCCTTGTGAATGAGCCTCCTTGGAAAAAAACATCACTGTCCCCGGGGATCCTCCAGCCAAGTGCTGCAGGGCTGGCATCCGGCTGCAGTCTCATGAGAGACCGCAAGCCAGGAATGCCCAGCCACTCCCTTCCCAAATCCTTGATCCCCCAGAAACCATGCGAGATAATAATACTGTTATTGTTTAAGCCACTAACTTTGGGGTAATTTATTATTCAGCAGTAGATACCACAACCATCTTGCCATTTGTTTCCTGTTGTTCCATCTCTTATTTGCTCATTGGTTTCACTTTCCTGTCTTTCTTTAAGGGTTAATTGGTTGTTTCCCCATTTTCTTTCCTCTGTTGCCATTCTAGCTGTACTTTTGCGTTTGAGAGGTGATGCCATAGACTGCAGTATCCGTCCATCCGCAGCTGGTCACAGTGGCCCTGACGGGACAGCATGATGTAGCTACCTGCCACAGCAGAACCCTGCAGAGATCGCCTATACTTTCTGCTTCTGTGGGCGGAAATATCTTCCTTTAAAATGCTATAATCCCTAAATACATCGTTATTACTTTATCTTTAAAGATTAGATAGATTTTAAAAGAATTTTTAAAAAGAAAGAAAAAGAATCTTCTACATGCATCCACACGTTTGCCCTCTCCAGCGCTCCTCCTCCCCGGTGACTGCGCTTCTGTCTGGTCCCCTTTACCCTCCGCCGGAAGTTCCTCGTCATTTCCGGTAGTGCAGGTCTGCTGATGAAAACCTCTCTCAGCTTTGGTGTACTAAAAATTTATGTCATTTTCATTTTTGGAAATCTCTGCATATCAAATTCTAGGTGGTCATTTGTTTTTCCATCAGCACTTTACTATAGGCCATTTTTTTCTGGCCTTGTAGAGGAGTGAGCAGTCGTTCCCATCACTAATCTCGGTATATAATGTGTCCCTTTTCTCTGGCTGTTTTGATGATTTTTTTTCACTTTAGTTTTCAGCAGTTTTTATTTGATTTGCCTTGATGTGATTTTTTTGGGGGGAGGATAAGGGATTGGGGGTGACAAATATATTTATACTACTTGGAGTTTGGAGTGATTCCTAAATTAGTGGATTGATGAGCTGGATCAAATTTGCAAACGTTTTTTATAGATTTAGGGGGTAAAAATGCACATTTGTTACGTGGATATACTGCACAGCGGTGAAATCTGGGCCCTTAGTGCAGCCATCACCTGAATAGTGTATACTGAACCCATTAAGTAACTTCTCATCCCTCAAAATTTGTAAACTTTTGACAAATATATGCATATTTTATTAAATATATGTATACTCCATTTTCTCCCTCTTCTGCTACCTCTGGAACATCACTTATGAGTATGTTAGACCACGTGGAACTGTTAAACATATCATTGAAGCTCTATTCTTTTTTGTTTTTTTTTTTTTTTTTTGCAATCTTCTTTATATCTGTGCTTCGCTTTGGATGGTTTCTATTGATTTTTCTTTAAAAATTACTCATCCTTTTGTCAGTTTAATCCAATCTTCTTTCAAGTCTATCCAGTGAATTTTTGACTTCAGATATTGTAATGTTCAGCTCTAGGATTTCCATTACGTTCTTTACGTAGCCTTCAAATCTCCCCTAAAATTTTTCTCACCTGTCCACTTACTATATTCAGTTATTCCTGAGACTTTGTAAGCATGTTTATTAAAGACATTTCAAAATCCTCGATGCTGGAGTGGGTCCCTGGGCCATGCCTGCCAGCTCCAGTGGAGCCAGCCTGGGGCCAGCCCTGTTAAAAAAAAAAAATGTAAAATAAATAAATAAATAGATAAACAACAGCAACAACAACAAAAAAATCCTTGATGCTGATCCCAGCAGCTGGGTCCCGTGTGAGTCTATTTCTAACGACTAGTTTTTCTTGATTGTGAGTCGTGTTTTCTTTGCTTATCTACTAAACACATTTTTGACAGAGTTTCTTAATTTAGGAAGAATAATGGTTTTCTATGACCTGTTCTCCACTAAAATTTGTGTTCATATTTATCACAAAAAAATTATTTTATCTTTAGTATCAATTTACAACTTAAGTTTACAATAGCATTCAGAATTAGGTTAGATGTTTCATTTTCTGTAGAATAAACATCTAAAAGCTTTACATCAATTCCATGAATTAGATGAAAAAATTAAAACAATTTAATTAATTTTCAATTTAAAGTAACTAATGACCCCAAAAAAACTGTCATGATTTGACTGATTTTGAAGTTCTTCTGCAAATGGAGGCCACATAGTAACAGACAATGGCTTTACTTTACTTTTCATATATACAAAAAAATCTAAAAATAAAAGTGAAAAAAATTGATTTGGACATTTGATCTAAAAAATCATGCTTCTCAAAATGATCTTCATGTACATCATTGTACATCTTGATTTTTCATTTCAAGCACCATGTTCTTAAAATAACTGTGAACTTTTGAAGCAAAAGCTGATGATTTCTCAGAAATTTTTTTTCTTCTGGAGACTGGTGGCCTGGTGCCTGCGTGTATCAGAGGCTGTGCCGTGCTGCTTGCCCTTCAGATTTAATCATACGTTCAAGTCAGAACCCTGTCCACTGCACATGCATCTCACATGCTGTTAGACACGCCCATGACAGCCACTGGAAGTACAAAGTGGTGGTCCACCAATCTCATCCCAGCAGATTTTCATATGATTATTTGTAATAAAAATTTTAAGTTAAAAACCCAGGATACATAGTAAGCTATATGGGAGTCCAGGACAACAGAATTGTCCTGGGAAAACGAGGACATATTGTCACTGTATTTATACATATACCTGCAAAGATGTGTTATCATAAAGATAAGATTAGTGAACTTTTGTACATGCTTCATTATTCCATTCCTGTACCATTGGTTGGTTGCCTTTTCATCCTCTGTTACGGTTCCACCATTGAGCTCCTGCTGCGCTGAATCCCTGAAGTTGTGGATCTGATCATTCTTTACTGTGGCACCTTTTCTGTGGCACTAATTATGTTGAGGTGACACCCTCACATAGGTTTCTCCATGTTTGTGGGGGGAGTTTTCAGTGTTCACATGTGAGTAAAGGGGCCTATTCTGTGATTTTCAAGGTGCACTGCCATTTGATCATGTCTCTCCCTTCTGTCAATACAGATTGTGCCCATGGAACTCAAGTCATTCCATAATTTATTATGTTCACTGTTGTGCATAATAGAGCACTGAGGCTTGTCATTTGGCATTAGTGCTCAAAGGGTTGGGATGGCCCATATATGTAAATCATGCACCACACACGCATGCCCACTCTGAATAGAATATGGTCCCAGCGGTGGCAGATGTCACCTTGCTCAGCAGAAACCTCCATCTCCAAGAGGTTTTTAAAGTAGATATACATCTTTGATGGGGACATTAATACTTCATGAGCTTGGAAATACTGCTGGAGGGAAGAGTTTTAGTCAGTTTACGGTACCCATTAAAATTCATGTGCAAATTATTCTGGGGAGTTTTTTAGTTCATAGTCCATCAGTAATTAGTGAAACAACTGTATCACATGTGCCGTGGAGGAAAAGCACTTACACAACCAATTACATGTAATATATATAACCACTTTGTTTTTGAGTTTGTGGGGGGTAGTTGTTACTTATTATGAGTTTAGTAAAATTTGGAGCAAACATGCTTCAGGAAGCACAAATATAAGCAATAAATGATTCTCTAGCTTTAGGATAGTTAAGTCTGATGCTCTTAGGAAGTGTTAAAGCCTGATTTTGACAGCTGAGTTTGTCATAAGAGGCTGCTGTTGACGCCTGCTTTAGGAATTAACATCTCCTAACAGACTGCAGAAATTCCAGGCCTGCCTAAGTTGTGCTTGCCAGAATAGAAATGTCAAATTTCTCTATAGCTATTACAAGAGCAATAATTCAAATTCAACTAAACTAGACAAGTATTTACTGAGCATTTACTCTGCGACAGACCCAGTGCTTACAGTTAGGGATTCACATGGGTCAGATATGGCCCCGGCCCTGAAAGAGCTCCACAGTCTTGTCAGGTCCACAGAACAGGAAGCAAAAAAATTTACAGTACAATGGTGTAGAGTGTGTGTGAGTACAAGACGGAAGAAGAGGTGGGGAGCGACATAAGCGAGGGAAGCTTTTAGAAAGTGGGCAGGCTGCACCATGATTTGGAGAATGAAGAGGTCTGCAGCACAATAGGCAGGACGGACATCATAAAGAGAGAGAATTGTATTTGCAAACTCAGCTATCTTAACCCTTTTCATGAATTACTTAGGCCTCAGATAAGTATGGAGAAAGGCATCCACATATACAGAGGGCGCTATACAGTCTCTGACTTACAATGGTTCGACTTACAGTTTTTCAACTTTACAATGGTACAAAAGTGAAATGTACTTGGTAGAAAGCCATACCATACCCTCCGTGTTACAGGCAGGGGCAGCGGGCCACAGCTGCTGGTCAGCCACGGGATCGCAGGGGTGAACCACCAGTACTCTACAATGGGCTGTGTTACCAGGTAACATTCCCCAACTGGAGGCTAATGTAAGTGTCCAAGCACGTTTAAGGTAGGTTAAGCTAAGTGATGATGTTCAGTAGGTTAGGTGTATTAAGTGCATTTTTGACTTAATATTTTCAACTTTCAATGGATTTATCAGGACGTAACCCCTTCCTAAGTCGAGGGCCATCTGTATAAGGGTGTCTTAGTTAGTGCCAAGCAAGGCCTTCATTCCTGAGGGTTTCTGGTTTTCTAGGCCTGTGTTCTTTTGTCTGACTTTCCATTTTCTGTGTTTAGGATAGTTGCCAATTCTGTAAGGCTAGAGGTTAAATTGTAGAGAACTGATGGTAATGTAAATAGTTCTTGTCCAACAGCAACGCAAATCATTTTCACCAGGTAGAAAAGGTAACTCCAAAGATTCAGGTTATCATTTTGTATCTCTTAGCATCTCTTAGCTTGTATCTCTTAGGGAATTCATTTCAGCATTCGTTTGACTAAAAAACTCTATAAATGTCCTCCTCAATATGTATTTTTTTGGCTTGATTATTTTTTAAAATTTCAAAATATTAATTAAGTGGATACAAGTGTTTTTGTTACATGCATATCTTGTATAATGCTTAAGTCAGGGCTTTTGGTGTGACCATCACCAGAATAGCATTCATTGTTCCCAATAGGTAAGTTTTTATTTCACACCCACTGTCTCACTCTTGCCCTCTTCTTGGTTTCTCATGTCTTTTACATGGCTCTGTGTCCATAGGTATCCATCTATCAGCACCTACTTATTAGTGAGAATATATGGTGTTTGATTTTTCATTCCTGAGATATTTCACTTAGGATAATAGTTTCCGATTTCCTCTACATTGCTGCAAGTAACATTATTTCATTCTTTTTTATGGCTGAGTAGTACTCCATTATATATATATTATACCAGAGACTATTATCCTAAGTGAAGTATCTCAGGAGGAATGGAAGACCAAACACCATATGTTTTCACTAATAAGTGGGTGTTGATAGATGGGTACCTATGGACACAAAGTGATATAAAAGACATGAGAAACCAAGAAGAGGGCAAGAGTGGGAGGGTGGGTGTGGGATAAAAACTTACCTATTGGGTACAATGAACGTTATCCTGGTGATGGGTACACCAAAAGCCCTGACTTAAGCATTATACAAGATATTCATGTAATAAAAACACTTGTGCCCCCTTAATTAATATTTTGAAATTAAAAAAAAGAAAAAGTGAAGTGAAAAAATACTATTATGTATAGCATATATATGTGTGTATAATAACATAGAGCATATATATGTGTATAGCATATATATGCACACACATACACACACCATATTTTCTTTATGCATTCATGAATTGATGGGCACTTAGGTTGATCCCACATCTTTGCAATTGTGAACTGTGCTGTGATAAACATTTGAGTGCAAGTGTCTTTTTGATAAAATGACTTCTTTTCCTTTGGGTAAATACCCAGCAATGAAATTGGTGAATTGAATGATAGGTCTACATTTATTTCTTTGAGGAATCTCCATACTGTTTTTCATAAAGGTTGTACTAATTTTCAGTTCCACCAACAGTGTATAGGCACTCCTTTCTGTCTGCATCCATGCCAGCATCTATTGTTTTTTGACCTTTTAATGATGGCCATTCTGATACGGGTAAAGTAGTATCTCATTATAGTTTTAATTTGTATTTCCCTGACGATTAGTGATGTTGAGCATTTTTTCATATGTTTGTTGGCCATTTATCTATGTTCTTTTGAAAAACTTCTGTTCATGTCATTGGCCCACTTTTGATGGGACTATTTGTTTTTTATTGCTGATTTGCTTGAGTTCTTTGTAGATTTTGGATATGAGTCCTTTGTCAGATATACAGTTTGCAAATATTTTCTCCCATTCTGTAGGCTATCTGTTCACTCTGTTGATTATTTCCTTTGCTGTGCAGAGCTTTATAATTTAATTACATACCATTTATTTATTTTTTGTTGTTGCTATCTTTGCCTTTGGTGTCTTAGTCGTAAATTCTTTGCCTAGGCCAATGTCTAAAAGAGTTTTTCCTACATTTTTCTTCTAGAATTTTTATGGTTCATGTCTTACCTTTAAGTTTTTAATCCATCTCGAATTAATTTTTGTATGTGGCAAGAGATAGGGATCCTGTTTCATTCTTCTGCATGTGGCTAACCAGTTTCCTTAGCACCATTTATTGAATAGGGCTTCCTTTCCCCAGTGTATGTTGTTGTCTTCTTTGTCAAAGATCAGTTGGTTGTAGGTAGATTTTTTTATTTCTGGGTTCTCCATTCTGTTCCATTGGTTTGTGTCTCTACTTTTATACTAGTACTATGTTATTTTGTTACTATAGCCTTGTAGTATAATTTGAAGTCAGGTAATGTGATGCCTCCAGATTTATTCTTTTTACTTAAGATTACTGTGGCTATTTGAGCTTTTCTTGGTTCCAAAGAAAGCTTAGGATTATTTTTTCTAGATCTATAAACTATAATGCTGGTATTTTGATGGGGATTACATTGAATCTGTAAATCACTTTGGGTAGTATGGACATTTTAATGCTGTTGATTCCCCCAATCCATGAGAAGAGGATGTTTTTCCATTTGTTTGTGTCATCTGAGATTTCTTTCATCAGCATTTTGTTATTCTCCTTGTAGAGGTCTTTAACCTCCTTTATTAAGTATATTCCTAGATATTTTATTTTCTTTGTAAGTATGAGTAAGTATTAACATCGCATTAGTTCTTTTATCATTTAGTGACAAAATTTTGGACTCAAATTCACCACTTTTATATTTGGATGAGAGTTGTAAGTTTTGTTTTGTTTTATTTTTAAATTGAATTTGTACATTTGTCTTCTTGTAGCTAAAGAGGAGAAACTGAATTCCTTATTGTCATACATAGCCTGTCGTGTTAAGCAAGTGCCACCTCTCTTCAGGGATGTTCCTGGACACTCCCTTCCATCCCCAAGTGTGGTGACCTCAGCTGTGACTCAGCTGGAAGCCAGTGCCTAAATCAGCAGGAGTTAAAACACATCCTGTGATCTGACATTGCCAAGCAACTTTGTAAGTTGTGTACCCAAGGATTTCAGTGAAGGGTAGCCCTTTCCCTTTCCTGACTTGTCCAGGCCTGAACAGGTGCTTCTCTCCCTCCCTCTCCCTCTCCCTTGCCCTTTTCTTCTACTCTCTCTGCCCTCATTATAAACAATGCTGCAAGAAACTTTCTCTCATTTGTCTCCCTCTGAACACATGTGAAGCTTTCTCTAGGAAAGCACTTAGATTTTATATTATTAGGTCTATATGTGGACATCAGCATTATTTTATATTTGCCAACTTGCTATGCAAAGTAGCATAATCCTTGTATCAGTCAGCTCAAGTTGCCATAACAAATACCATGAACTAGGTAGGCAGCTTAAACAACATACATTTTATTCCTTCTCCTGGAGGCCAGAAGTCTGAAATCAAGGTGACAGCAGGTTTGTTGCCTCCTGAGACCTCTCTCCTTGGCTTTTAGACAGCCATCTTCTCCCTGTGTCCTCACATGGTCATCTCTCTGTATGTGTCTGTGTCCTAATCTCCTCTTCTTGTAAGGACACTAGTCATATTAAAATAGGACCCAGCGATATAACCTCATTTCAACTTAAGCACCTCTTTAAAAATCTTACCTCCAAATGCAGTCACATTCTGAGGTCTCGTGGTTAGAACTTCAGCATATGAATTCTTGGGGACACAATTTGGCTCATAACAGTCCACCATCCTAAGCTCCTGTTTCTCAACACCTTTGCCAACACATAACATTGTCAGACTTTTTAATTTTTGCAAATCAAATGGATAAAACCTAGATCATTCTGATTTCAATTGGCATTTTGTTAAAATATGGGGAAAAAAATAAACTCAATTTCTCACAACAGTCAACAAGGAATGCTTCCCCTCTGGTCACCGAAATGTGTGTGGGGATTTCTGCCCACCAGCAAGTAGACACCAGCTGAATGTCCTCTTATTTAATCTAATTTGGACACTATCTGCCTGGAGATAGCATCAGATTCCACAGGTTGAAGCTCAGTCCCACAAGACGGGTCCCATTTCAGATGCCAGTCACAGTCCACGCCTTTGGAATATCTGACCGACCCACTATAAATCCAGATTCCACAATTGTCTCCTTGGGTTTGATTAATTTTCTAGAATGTTCACAACTCAGGGAAACACATTTGCCAGTTTATTATAAAGGATATTACAGAGGATACAGTTGAACAGGAGATGGAAGAAATGCACAGAGCAAAGTATGTGGAAAGCGGCAAGACACTTCCACGCCCTCTCTGGGCACACCACTCTCCAGGAAGCTCCTCCACATATTCAGCCATCCAGAAGCCCACCCAGACCCAGTCTTCAGGTAGACATGTAGAGAGGGCCCTTGATATTGTAGTACCCCAGCATTTTCAGTGACTGAAATAATGTAAATTCTGATAAGGTCCTTGTTTGCTTGCATGTGTTAACCTCTCACTTCCCACCAGGCACCACTTGTTCTCACAGTAATTATTATCATTTTAATAATTGTTCCTTTGTCAAGCAGGAGGCAACAACTCCAGGATCACAAGGAAAGTTTACGGGTTTGTTTTGCAGAAGGAATGAATGCCCTTATAGAAGGTCCTACCAGCTGCTGACACCCAGAAGTGTGGTTGCTCAAGATGTTCCTGAGACTGAAGCATTACAGACTCTTCCCAGGTTCCCTGAAACTCCCCCTCCCTATTCCTTAGTGGCATAAAACTCCCTGCTTCATCTCTTTGTTAAGCCATATCTGAGAGCTCTTGATCTCCCTCTTCTCACTGTGGCCAACTTGAACAAGACTTTATCTATCTCCGAGCACCAGTGTCTCAGTGTTTCGCTCAAGCTGCGCATCAGGTACGTGAGCCTGCATTTGGGGGTTTGACAATAGGAATCATTGATTAAATCATCGGCCTTTGGTGATCAACTTGACTTTCAACCCCTCTTCCCTCCCTGGAGGTTGGAGCGGGGGGCTGAAAGTCGCAAACCTCTACTCCTGCCTTGATCTTTCCACTGACCAGCTCCATTCTGAGACTACCTAGGGGCTGCTGGCCATCACACGACTTGTTAGCACACAAAAGGCACTCTTATCATTCCAGAGATTCCAAGAATTTTAGGAGCTAGATGTCAGGAAATGAAGGAGGAAGACCAAATATTAATATATATTTCCCTACATCACACATCTGTTAGAGGTTATATAACATCTAACACTGACCAACTTGTCTATTGTTTAGTAGCCATTTATTATCTCCTCTGTGAATTGTCTATTCTTATCTTTTGCCCACTATTTTATTGGGTGGTTTGTATTTTTCTTATTGGCTTGTAGGAATTGTTTATGTATGTGAATACTAACCATATGTCAGTTATATGTATAAAAAGAAAATAAAATCTCAGGATCTTCCAAATTTATTATGCTAGGGGAAAAATTTAAACCCCAGAAATTAAGTCACATCATACTATTTAAAAACTGGCAAATAAAGAATCTTGTAAATTTCTTAGATCTGTTTCTGTCTGTGAGTTTGTATGTGTATATGCTTATATGTATGTGATATTTCACTACCAAAATATACAAAAGAACTCAAATTAATTAGCTTAAAGAAAAGAAAGCCCTTAAAGCAAACACTTTATCAGAATAATAGGAACTAATTCAAATGTCATTTGGTTCACATGACTTTAGCAATATTTGGTAAATAAAAACAATTTTTAAATTATTGGTAAAATAAAATAAAAACTTCTTCAAAATTTAATTTAAATATTTTGCCTGAATAGTTTTAGGCTATTTCTGCTAGATGTTTTAAGATCATAAAACTGTGACTTCTGATACTTTTTTTTATATTTGCTGAACTTGTCTGTAAACTTATGTGTTTTAATTTGAACTTTTAGGGCCTGGTAAGGCCTAGGGACAGCACTGGTCTATCTTCCTGGCCCTGTGTGGCTCTTGGCCAGCTAGAAAAAATTAAACTCTCCAGACATTGTCCTTTGTCTTGGACTCTATTTCTGATACATAATTAAAATTGCTTACTTTCTAAGTTTTTCACTAAAAAAAGAAGGGCTGACATTGTAATTGATATATGTAATTAAAATTGGTAGATATAAGAGAAATAATCCTCAATGCAAAGTGTATAAGAAAAGTAGGATGTTTTGGTCAGACAGGTTGTAAGAAAGCAGAGAAATATGGTTTTTGTTAAAGGGAAAATAATTTTGTCTAGTTTTGAAGTTTTAAGAGCAGTTTTAAATTGAGGGAATACAAAAGTAATGGATAAAACTGAATGATATAGAAAGTTGAGGAAGAAAGAGAAAGAGAATGTGAAAAATTGTAAAAGGTTATAAAAAGCTTACAAAAATGTTACCTTGCAGTCAAAACTGATTAAGATTGGATGGATTTGTTTATAAGATTTTACTAAAATTAGCTTTAGCATTGATAATATACTACTGCAAAGGTAAAATTTGTTTTTCTCTTTTAAATAAAATTTTTGTGTAGTATTAATAGAGATAGTAAAAGATTTTTGTTTACCTTTTGAATAAACAGAAAAAAGGTGAAGAGAGACAGATCTGCTTGTGTCTTTATTAGCTTCTCTTTTAGTTTATCTTTATTAGGTTTCATAACTGGGAAATTGAGTCTCCTGTCTATTGAAGAGTAAAGTTTTTTGCTTTTTAAAATCTTTAAGTTATTACTTTGTCTAAACTACAGACTTATTTTACAGTGGCCTATGATCTTATTTTGTGATATCAAGTATTTTTAAACCTTAGATATTTGACAAACTTTCCAAAATCTAATTTCAAATCCTAAATTCAGTCTTTCTTATTTAAAATTAACTTTTTGCATATTAGAGCCTCTGAAAGTCCAAGAGAAATCTATTAGGCTTATTTGGTATGTTAAAATTGTACAGGAAGTATTGTCAAATATGAAATGATATTTAACTTTCTTTGGATTATATGTGTGTAAATGTGTTATGAATATATGTTCCAAAATTATATGATATTCCTAAACTTCTGATGTGTCTTGGTATATGTTATCAGTAATAATTATTATGTTAAATTGCTATGTGCCACAGAATTAACCAAATTTCCTTGTCAAATATGTCTTTAACCATGGTTATTCTAAGACTTGTTATTCACAATTACTGTTTTATCATGAATTCTTCTCAAAAAACAGTTTATAATAGGCTACAGTCCAAACTTTTCCTCTTTTTTATGAAATTTATGGAAAAGAGTCTAATGAGTACTATTAAATACAAGTTTCTGATAACTTCGGAGATCATACCATTGGACTAAAAAAAAAATTCCTGTTACAGCAGAAACTGACCAGGAACCGATGGAGAGGCACACTGAAGTACAGCAAAGCAGGTTTTATTACGCTGGTGGGCTCAGAGGAGACTCGCCACCAAATTCTGAGCCCCGAACAAAGAGAGTAATGGTCTTTTATACATTTTGTTTTTAGGGAGGGAGTGGGTCACAGTTGAAAGTTGCAATGTGGTTATCTTCAGTGGGGCCGGGGTCGGCCACCTGGGTTCCTGGTATGGGAGTTGCTGCAAGCAGTTTACAGAAGTGAGAGAGTGACAGCTGTTAGGGGAGATAACAGGGATGGAGGCTTGTCAGTGGGCTTTCTCACTTCGTCCCCCCCTTTGATGCCCCTATATGTTTACCATGAGGCATTAGCCCTCATGTGTCTATTATAGGACATCATTTTCTAATGGCTGATAGCCCCGTAAGGCCATTATGCAGGCTGTTGTCTTTTGAGTTATAGTTGTTTCTATGAATTTTATAATTGTGCTTAGTACGTATGGGCCTATAGTGGCAAGGAGGAGAATAGTTATCAGTGGTCCGGCCAGTGACAGTAACCACAGGGTCCATTGTCCTAAGTTGAAACTCCATGTTTGTTCTAATTTTTTATTTCTCCTCTGGACTCTCTCCCTTAGTTCTTTTATTTTGGAAGTTACTACTCCTGACTGATTTACATAGTAACAGCATTCTTCCCCCAGGAATATGCAGGCTCCCCCTTTTTAGCAGTGAGAAGATCTAAGGCCTGCCTGTTTTGGAGGGTCACTGTTGCTAATGAGTTTAGTTGGTTTTGGAGAGACATCAGGGAATGTGCCACACATTCTGTCTTCATTTAATTCTTGGGATAGCTTACTATAAACGTTTAGTGAAGTTCCCAGTCTGCCCAATCCTGTCCGCACTCCAGCGAGGATCCTTCCTCCGACAAGGAGTGGTGTAAGCAAGGGGGCTGCCTGTTTTCTTCGAGTGTTTGGATGTGAGCTTAGAGCCATTTCTGTTTGTGACGTGTTGTCTATAGAGATGTCTTGGGTTAGGAAAATTTGGGTGCAGATCCTGGTCCAATTGCCTAGGAGGCAAAGGTAGGCCGTGTCTCCACAGAGATAGAACAGGCTGTTGCCTGGGAAGAGGGTACTGGAGTTAAAGGTTATGTTGGAGTCACAGAAGTTAGTTGGCAAGGCTCTTACAGACTCATTTCCTGTGGGGTCAGTGATACAGGTGATGTTGGGTGTCCTGGCCAGGTGGACGTTATATGCCACTGGGCCAACTAGGTTGGTCTTGTTGGAATTGGGTGTGGTGTTGTTCCAGTCTGGGGGCACAGGGACTCCAAGATACACCTGCCTCTGGAGGGGTAAACAGATCCAACACTGGGTGTGGTTAGGTAGGGCATGAAGAGTTGTATTAAGAAACTTGGCTATCTGGGGGAAAGTATCTAGAGGCTCTGGCAGTTTTTGTATTCCACTGAGATCAGGCCTTTTATATTTTGAAGCCTTGTTAACTTCCTCTTCCTTCGCCTTGTCTTGGACTCCTCCACCATCTGACACTCCTGTATAAGGAGTTACATATGTCCAGCAGGCTTTGGTGTCTTTTGTGGCTCTGTAGTTGTTTTTTATTATCATAACTTGCCAGTATTTTTTCCCATCATGGGTACAGACTTGGGCTTGGGCACTGTTATAACAATTAGCAGCCATAACTGTACTGGCTTGGAATCTACCTGTGTGGTAACCATAACCATGGCTGCCAAAAGCTGCTCCATACGGAGCACCATACCAGGTTCTTGTGGAAACTCGGTTGCGCATTGTGGCTCTATAGCAGTTGCCAGGGTGTTGGCCCTAACCAGGAGGAGGATTGAGGCTGAGGAAAGGAGAAGCATTGTAGCAAGGTTTTGGGGCGGGGTTAAGGGAAACACCAAAACAAGAAGAAAAGTCCTACTATTACCCAATATAGCACAGTAAGAAATAACTTTTCTCTTGTTCCCCAGTCTTTTGGAGATACTGGGTAAAGTCTAATGCCCAGTAGTAGGGCTAATGGTCCAAACAGGCTGATGATGATGTAATAGGCTGGCTCAGTCATTCGGCTTGGGTGACCTCTGGCGGGGTTGCTGGATCGTCGCTACGCAGGAGGTGGATATTCAGTGGGTCCTCTGGGTTGTGTTGCACTGTCTAGGTGTCCCGGTTATCCCCAGGTGTGGCTTTCTTTATTTTCATGTGATGAATCCAGGGTGTTATCCCTGCAACTTTAATAGCAGCGGATGTGATTAAGACTACAGTGTGGGGGCCTGTCCACATGGGCCCTGGTGGTGTTTTTTTCCAATCCTTAACCTAGACTGAGTCTCCAGGCAGGTGTGAGTGGACTGGGTGTCCCATCGCTATAGGGATCTTTTCTATAACATTGTGATGAATCTAACTCAGGGTTTTGGATAGGGAAATAAGCTGAGTGTGTAGGGTCTTTTCTCCTATCTGGGTGATGTCTCCTTTAAGCTGTTTGATTATGGGTGGGGGTTTTCCATATAGGATTTCAAAGGGTGAATACCCTGTAGGCTCTGGAGTGCATCTGACTTTAAGCAATGTTAGACTAAGTAAGTCTACCCAGGGTAACCCTGTCTCTTGGCATAATTTTGTAAGAGTGTTTTTGAGGGTCTGGTTCATGCACTCCACTTTCCCTGAGCTTTGTGGCCTCTATGCAGTATGAATTTTCCACTTGACCCCTAATATTTTAGTTAAAATCTGCGTGATCTCTGTCGTGAAGCTTGGCCCATTGTCACTGCCGATTGAGAGTGGCAGTCCATACTGGGGGATGATTTCTCTTAGAAGAATCTTCACTACCTCTTCAGCCATTTCAGTTCAGGCAGGAATAGCCTCGGTCCATCCTGAGAAGGTACATATCATCACTAGCAGGTACCTCAATCCCCTGCATTGTTTTATCTTGGCAAAGTCGATTTTCACATCTTCAAAGGGAGATATTCTTGTGTTTTGGATACCTGGGGCAGGCCTGGGTCATGTAACTGTGTTATTTCTGGCACACATTTGGCAACAAGTGCAAATAGTTGCAACTAGAGAAGGGAATCTGGGGATATAATAGTGCCTTTTGAGTAAGGTGGTTAGGGCTGTCTTTCCCATGTGAGAGTGAAGGTGATATTTGGAGGTGACTGAGTAGGCCAGTTTTCAGGGTATGAAAATCCAACTGTCTGGTAGGCGCCACCACCCTGACTCAGTCTTCCAAGCTCCTTCCCGTTCCACCCAGGTGTTTTCTTCCAGGTCGTATTCAGGCTGTTCTGACCATCCAGGTGCTAGAAGAATTTGGCTGACTTTTTGAATGTTCTGCTTAAGTGGCTTCTGTTCAGCTATAATTTGTGTTGTTTGATCTGCCAAGAGGTTGTCGAGGGTTACTGGGTCTGTCCCCTTCTGGTGGCCTCAGCAGTGTATAACAGCTGTTTCCTTTGGTTCCCACATGGCCTCCAATAGTTGGAGAATCTTTTCTTTATTTTTATTTCCTTACCTCCTGCTGTCAGCAGTCCCCTTTCCTTATAGAGGGCCTTGTGCACACGTAAGGTACTCCAGGCATATTTTAAGTCTGTGTACATGTTTGTCTTCTTTCCCTTTGCATACTTGAGTGCTTGGATCAGGGGCCATAATTTTGCCCTTTGTGCAGACCATCCCACCAGTAGGGGCTCGGCCAGGATTACCTCATCCTTGGTTGTAATGGCATATCCTGCCTTTCGTTGCCCACCTTGGATGTAACTACCACCGTCTGTGAATAGTTCTAATTCTGGGTCTGGCAGAGGAGTATCCCTTAGGCCTGGCCAGCTGGCATAGACTTCCTCTACTACCTCAAGGCAGTCATGGTCTGGGAGCCCTTGGTCGATGGGCACAAGAGTTATAGGATTTAGAGTCCACAGGGCCTCCAAGGTTATTTGTGGGTTGTCACACAGTAATCCTTGGTATTAGGCCAGCCGACTGCTGGAGAGCCAGTGGTGTCCCAGATTGTTAATAAGCTGTATTACAGTGTATGGGATGTGGACTCGGGTATGCTGGCCCAGGGCGAATTTGTCAGCCTCCTTGATTAAGAGGATGGTCACAGCCATGGCCCTGAGGCTTGAGAGCCATCCTGAGGCCAACATATCCAACTGTTTGGACAGATAGGCCACTGGTCTCTGCTATGGCCCAACAGTCTGAGTTAGGACTCCTATTGCCACCTGTTCCCCTTCGTTAACAAACAGGTTGAAGTCCTTTGTATGGTCTGGCAACCCCAAGGCCGAAGCCAGCTGTATCTGAGTTCATAGATCTTGGAAGGCCTGCTCTTGCTTGTTCTCCCATTCCAGGTCCTTTGACTCTGGTCCTCGTAGGGCTTTATAGATTGACTTGGCCATCAGTGCAAAGCCTCAAATCCATATGTAGCAGAACCTGATTGCCCCCAAGAATTCCCGCAGTTGTCTCTGTGTTGTGGGCTTTCGGATTAAACAGATGGTGTATTTCTGCTCATGTCCAAGTTCTCTTCACCCCTCTATGATATGGAATCCTAGGTACTTGACAACCTGACAGCAAATCTGGGCCTTTTACCACGAGACTTTGTATCCCTTTTCTGCCAGCAGTTGAAGTAGAGTCTGTGTAGCCTGTAGGCATTCATCCTTGGTCCGGCATGCCAGGAGGAGGTCATCTACATATTGCAGAAGAGTGCAGTTGAACTCCTCATGTGGGTATGAGTCCAGGTCTGAAGCCAACGTCTCTCCAAATATCATTGGGGAATTTTTGAAACCTTGTGGTAACCTTGTGAGCTGCCTTCTCCTCCCAGTGCCTGAGTCTTCCCACTCAAAGGCGAAAAAGGGTTGACTTATTGGTGCCACTCAGATGCAAAAGAAGGCATTTTTTAGATCCAAACAGGTAAACCATTTGGCATCTTCAGGGATGAGTCCCAGGAGGGTGTAGGGGTCTGTCACTGCTGGGTGGAGGGTAACTGTAGCTTCATTCACTATCCTAAGGTCTTGGATGGGTTGGTAGATCCCGTCTGGCTTTTCACTGGGAGCAGAGGGGGTGTTCCAGGCTGACTGACTTTCCTTTAGAAAGCCTTCCTGCAGAAGTCTGCCTGGGTGAGTCTGGATCCCCTCGCGAGCCTCCTTTGGGAGGGAATATTGTCTTTTCCTTGTGGGCTGAGCCCCTGGTTTGGTCTCTATTATGACCGGTGCTCACTGATGCGCCAACCCAACTGGATTGTTCTCTGCCCAGACTGTTAGAAAGTCTCGCTTAAACTCAGGGGCGTTCGTCTCTCCCAGGGGTTTAATGGTGTCATATTTTTATGGGTTTCCATGCTTC
>CAUYSK010106947.1:0-30771 GCA_963575035.1 Avahi laniger
TCTCTACCATCCCGACCATGGAGAGAACTCTGACATTCTTTCCTCAAATCACTGCTCAGGCCTTATCTCCCCCAGGAAACTCCCTCAAGCCTAACCTTGAAAATAATCAAACTTCACTCCTGAGCCTTCTTGGGTTCCTTCCGTAATCCTCTGCACCACTCTGTGCTCCCACCGTGCGTTTGCACGTGTCTGGCTCTGCCGGGGCGCGGATTCCCCGTGGGTAGGAGCCGTGTTCAGCCTCCTCAGACTCCAGCGTGGAATCCACACGCCTGCGCTCGTTCACGCGTCTACGCATTTACTCTTCCGGCAACAAGAATAATGGCACTTAATGCGAATGATGCACTTCACAGGCACCTGCACACAGTGTTCTATAGACATTTAATTTTAACCACAACTCTGTGATGTAGAGCTTATTATTATTTCCATTTTGGGGATATTAAAACTAAGACCAGAGACGTAGGTAGCTGCCCCCAAGACATCACGGCTACTAAGTGTAAGTGCGGATTAAACACTGTTCAAGTGCTTAGGGCTGTTCTTTATTTATCCTCTCCCAGAATTCACTGTATGCCAGGTTCTGGAGTAGACACAGAGAGGAATACAACTTCAGAGTCCAGTGGGAGGAGACGAGACATGGAAGGCAGCAATTGTTACAGGTGCTAGGATGTTGGTCTGCACCTGGCAGGAGGAGGCACAAAGCAGGGAGGGATTAATCTTACCTTAGAATCTACCTAAAGTGTTCCTGAATGACTGACCAAAGTAAAGGAAGCGAAGGTGGCTGGATAATAGCTTGCAGTTCTCATGGAGAGGCAATAATACCCAGATCTAGCCAAGGGAATTTAGAATAGTTTCTTAACTATTAAGCTACTTCTCAGCTCAACTCTCTTTAAAACAAACTTAAATTAGTTTAGTAGAAAGAGTGCTACTGTATAAAATCATATTCCCTAGAAATTAAATGATATTGTTCCTTAACAACTTTAGTGAAAGCTTCCTTCAAAGAGGATGTTGGCCAAGATAAAACGAAACTAACTTAACTCTGGTGAGAAACTTGCAAAATCCACTGGCAGATCTGACCCAGGAAGTGAGGTAAAGGACAGACACCGCTTTCAGTGTACACCATCTGCCTTGCAGAGCTTTCCTTGCTGGCTTGAAACATTTTTCAGAAAATGAAAGTTTTTGAAAACTCAGAAAGAGAGGTCAGTAGCCTCAGTGCCTTCCAGCCTTCAGGAGCCTGACTCCAAGTAAAGACCAGCAGTCCAAGTAATATCACACATTGTAACAACAGGCTACCCGGGATCTGTACTCAAATTCCAGGACTTCTGAGAATCACATGGTGCAAATGCAAGTCCAGTTTTATGATTTGACCAAAACTGTCCTACCAGAGATAGCTCTATCCATCATACTGTTACAGGAAAACGGAACAGCCAAAGTTCATCCCTATACAAGTATGCATTATTTCATGGAGTAGATATGAAAAAAAAGCATGGAAACCATTTCATAAATTGAATTATTTAAAATCATTCATAAAACTAGGACCCCTTTTATAATAACAAAAACTGTATCTTTTATTTTATCCAGCACGTAAGTTTATAGTGGTATATTAATACTAGAAAAGAGAAGTAGTTCAGTAAGAACTCCCAAATGGTATCTAATATTTCACTGTATTTCTATCAACTTATTTCATATAATACATAAATATTTTAGGAGTTCCCACTCTATCTTTCCTTAATGTCAAGTTTACATTGGATTACCAATATGATCTACCAAACCTGGTCTTATTTTAGCAATAAATTATCATCATCCATAGGTAAATAAACTAGAAAAATTGAAAGACCTCCAGTTATTATGCTTAATTATTATTTATCAGTCCCTAATATATCTATTAATATGATGTTCAAATCCATTGTGTGCTACTGATAATTATAATGACAACTAAATACAGAAGATTTTAATTTTGTAACAGAAATTTATGGTGATAGGACACTTTTTAAAATATTATTTTATGTGTTTTAGATGTAGATAAACATAATAACGTTCCCATCAAAGTGTTAAGGAAGCAAATACATGACACTAGAGTTAAATTCAATGGGAGAAGTAGAATAAAAATGTGATTCCAAGAAGAAAAAGGAATGATGTAAAATTTCTAAATGTTAAAGTAGAACTTGTTCACGATGCAAAATGAAATAACAGGCCTCAAATTGCTATGATAGATTTCAGGTGATATATTTAAAAGAATAATTATATCATTTTATTTTTAAATGCCAATATTTACAATTTATTGTAAATCCTTTACTCATACTGCAATTTTTTGACACAAAACTTTGCATGTCAATTTACAAGTGTGTGAGGAGAGTACATTAATGTTTTAAAAAAATTCTTCTAGGCAATACGCAAGGAGGAGTTTGAGGACAACTTGTTGGAGGGTCTGTATGCCAATTGTTTATGCCATGCCAACTCTGAGACTCTAGCTCGTAAGGACTACCCCATCAGAGAAATATTTGTTAATCAACAGAATACAACTTTCCAGTGGCATTTTGCAAAGTCAATGCAAGTCCAATCAGGCACTCTGTGGAGAAGGGCTCTGTCTTCAAAATCTGAAAGAACACTGCAAAGGGGACTGACTGTAATGCAACAAATGGAGGCCAGATTCATCATCTCATGTGAAACAAATAAAATGCAAATTATATAAAACAATAGCTAACAAGACACTGGATCTCAGGCAGTGAAGGATAATAGTCCTTGAAAGATAAGAAACAAATGAGGTAAACTGTCAATTACCCCAGCTAGATCCACTGAGAGAGTCTCCAGGTGGTGGCCCAGGTAGGGAGAATTCATGAGAAAGCCCAGCAGATCCCCAATGTTGAAGACACAATGCAGAGAGAGTTTGGAGAGACCGAGGATGCTAGAGATTGCAAAACAGAGTACTGAAGACAAGAGAGCCACACGGAGAGAGAAAGATTCCTGGACATCTGCAGAGCCTCCCCTTAGGGTGTTCAGTTGAGTGCTAATCTCCACAAGCACATGAAAAACTACCCAGTTCTGGAGAAAGACTCACTAGAGGTAACAGTGTCAACGCTTGGCTAGGAATAGTGCATATTCCCACCAGCCAGACTGAAAAACCTTATAATGCACAGAGCATAGTGTGGGGGACAGCAGCAGTCCCCATCCTTTTTGGCACTAGGGACAGGTTTCGTGGGAGACAATTTTTCCACAGGATGGAGTTCACCGGGGATGCAAGCGATGGAGAGAGGCTGTTAATACAGATGAAGCTCCCCTGGCTGGCCCGCCACTCACCTCCTACCCTGTGGCCTGGTTCTAAGTTTCATGGAAGATAATTTTTCCACCAGTGGGTGCGGTGAGGGAGAGGTGGGGCTCTGGCCTAGTAGGTAACAGGCCCCAGATTGGTTCCGGTCTGTGGCCCCAGGGCTAGGTGACCACGGGTGTAGAGGACTTAGATGGTCTTGCCTTGGTAGTGGGGAATAATTAACTCTATACTGCACACTGCTCTGGTTCCACCTAACAGATTTTAAAAGCAAGATAAAAAACATATTAAACTGTTTCCAAATAACTTAACACATCCCAGAACAAAGTTCGAGAATACTTACAGGGAAACAAACATATGTGGTACCCAACAATGCAAAGTTCACAATGTCTGGCATCTAACAAACTGGAAAACATGACCCATAATAAGGAGTTAAGGCAATCAATATGAACCCAGAACTTACATAGATATTGGAATTAGCAGATAAGGACATATTGAAAAAGTTAAGCAGAGACATGGAAGACATAAAAAAAGACCCAAGAATATTAATAATTTCTAGAGATAAACCCACAATGTGTGAGATAAAAACTCTACTTGACTGGAATAATAACAGATTGAAATCACAGGATAAAAGATCAGTATATTTGAAAACATAGCAATGGAAATTATCCAAAATGAAATATAGAGAGAAAGGAGAAGTTAAGTAAAAATGAAAGCATAAGTGGTCTGTGGAATACAATACCTTCAAGAGGCATCATAAATATATAATTAGAGTCCCCAAAAAAAAGAAGAGAAAGAGGGGTAGACAGAAAAATTATTTGATGAAATTATGACCAAAATTAGCCACATTTGATGAAAACTATAAACCAACAGAACCAAGAAGTTCATGAACCTCAACACAAGAAACCTAAAGAAAACTATACCAAGGTATATCATAATTAAATTGCTATAAACCAGGTACATCATAATATTAGAAAATTAGAAAATATTCTAAACCAAAGATAAATAGAAAAATCTTAAAAGCATCCAAGGAGGGGGAGTTGGAGACATATTATATACAGAGGAAGTCAATAGGATAAAAGTTGATTTCTCACCAAATACAAGATGTAAGAGCAACATCTTTAAAAGAAAAAACTGTCAAATTAGAATTCTATATCCAGCAAAAATCTCTTTCAAAAATAAAGGCAGGCCAGGCGCGGTGGCTCACGCCTGTAATCCTGGCACTCTGGGAGGCCGAGGCGGGTGGATTGTTTGAGCTTAGGAGTTCGAGACCAGCCTGAGCAAGAGCAAGATCCCGTCTCTACCAAAAATAGAAAGAAATTAATTGGACAGCTAAAAATATATAGAAAAAATTAGTCGGGCATGGTGGTGCATGCCTGTAGTCCCAGCTACTCGGGAGGCTGAGGCAGCAGGATTGCTTGAGCCCAGGAGTCTGAGGTTGCTATGAGCTAAGGCTGACGCCACGGCACTCACTCTAGCCAGGGCAACAAAGTGAGACTCTGTCTCAAAAAAAACAAAATAAATAAAGGCAAAATGAAAACATCTGTAGACATACAAATGCTAAAAGAACTCATTACCCACAGATACTCTTCTGAAGGAAGTCCTTTATACAGAAAAAAAATTAATGATACCAGATATAAACATGTATCTACACATAGGATTAAAGAACAACAGAAATGGTAACTACATGGGTAAATATTTAAGATTATTCCTATTATTTATATTTCTTTGCAAGAAAATTGTATTAACAAAAGTAATAACAATGTATTATGGGGTTTATAAAAGATGTAAAAATAAAATATATGATGGGAGCAGAAAGACTGGGATAGAGAAATGAAATTTCACCACTGAAGATTCTTATAATGCACTTAAAGTGGTATAATATTACTTGAATGTAGACTTTGGTAAGTTAAATATGTATACTAATGAATACCATTAAAGTTAAGCCAACAAAGGAGACAAAATAGAATCATAAAAAATATTTATTCTAAAAGAAGGCAGGAAAAGAGAAAAAAGACAACAAAAAAGGGCAAATAGAAAATAAACAGCAAAATTTAAACTTAACCATATATATGCCAATTAAAATGCACAGAGTACCAGATTAGATAGGAAAACAAGTCCCAACTATATGCTGCCTGTGAGAAATGCACTTCAAGTGCAAAGATTCAAGTAGCTTAAAAGGGTGGAGAAAATATACCTAATATTAATCACAAGAAAGCTAACATAGCTATAAGGCAAAGTAGATTTCAGAGTAAGAACTATTACCAGGGATAAAGAAGGTTATTTTATAACGACAAAACTCATCAAGTGACTATAACAATCCTAAATGTTTATGCAACCAATAATAGAGCTTTGAAATACACGAAGCAAAAACTAATGGATCTATAAGAATAAACAAATCCACAATAATGATCAGAGATTTCAATATCACTTGCTCAATAACTGATAGAACAAGTAGGCAGAAAAGCAGTACTGTTACATAAGATATGAAAAACACTATTAACCAATTTGACACAATTGACATGTATAGGACACTATACTCAATAACAGCAAAATACACAATCTTTTCAAGTGCACACAGAACATTTGCCAAGAGAGACACAATATGGGCCACAAATAAATCTCAATAAATTTAAAAGGATCCATATAATACCAAAGTATGTTTTATGGAGTTAAATTAGAAATCAATAACATAAAGATATCTGGAAAATCTCCAAATATTTAGAAACTAACATACTTTAAAGTAACTCCTGGGTCAAAGAAATAAAGAAAGATGAAGCTAGGTGTGGTGGGCTGTGTCTGTAATCCTACCTACTTGAGAGGCTAAGGCAAGTGGATCCTCTGAGTCTAGGAGTTTGAGACCAGCCTGGGCAACACAGCGAGACTCCATCTCAAGAAAAAATGAAATTATAAGGCATTTTGAACAATGAAAATCAAAACACAAAATCAAAATTTATGGGATGCAATCAAAGCAGTACTTAGTGTGGAAGCTTTGTTAAGCCCTAGAGTAAAGGGACAAGCTTATGCCATCACAGAATTCTTCAGTTTTGATAAAGCTTTAGATCTTCCGGAACATAACTTGAACCCAAAAGTACATATCACTCACTTGGCACTCAATATACTAGATATCATTACTGAGTTTTTCATTCAGACATGTCTTTTCTCGTCTATTAAATTAGAATCTCTTCAATGGGAGAGGATGTAAGTTGGCATCCTTCAAATAGTGTGGGACTCCTGCTCGCCGTATTAATACAAGGGCAGCTGCTCCCTTACCTTTAGGAGTTCCTTACTTTTACACAAGAACCTCATTATGCCTCTCTTTATTGATTTTTCCTCCAAATATTAAATCCATCCCCATACTTTATAACCTAGATTCTTCCAAATCTGTTTTTTTCACCCTAAACTTTCCCTCAAACACTAGACCTTTATTTCCGATTGTATACTAGTCATCACTAGGAGGAAAATTTCCTATTACTAAGAAAGAAATATGCCCCGAACCACATATATTACTTTATCCCATAATCGATTTTCCTGCCTTCACAAAACAAAGTATAAATTAGTGTATATATTGCTAATGACTGCGAAAAGCATGGCAGATATGAGAAGAGAGAAAAGTGGACAGATTGCGAGAGATTCAGGAGGAAGAAAGTCCAGGAACTGCTAGCTTCTTGACAAAGGGAAGGAAAAGCAGCTGGGACCAGTCTCCAATTTCTCGTTTAAACAACTAGATGGATGGCCGGGTGGTGGTGCTCGACACAGGTAAGTGCCCCACTGCCTGGATTTGCTATTTGGCATTCCTGTCATCCCTCTCCGATGAACTGGAGCAGGAGGTTTCCCGGAGCCTGTCTTCCATGCCACCTGTCGTTTTGTCCATTCAGGTGCCAGCACTGAAACTACACTCCGTCATCACCTCCTGCTGATAGCTCGTCCATTCTTCCAGGCCCATCTCAGAATCCTCCAGAAAGCAGTTCAATGTAATCTGCTCACTTTTTGATGTTCCCATAAAGCCATAATTTTAACATGGCGCTTATTTTACCGCCTGTGTGCTCAAGAAGACAAACCCTGCCTAGCACAGCACGTACACACAAGCAAGCCCGAGCGAGTTTGCCGTAGGAGGCTGCTGAGACATTGGAGGAATGGGGATCCCCACAGCAGCCACGGAACACCCCCTCAGCACCCATCTCCCACAATCTCTGAAGAAAAGTAGCTGAAAACAAATGCAGCCTCACAAATTGAGTAATAGCAAACCTCAAGTACAGAGATGTGCACACAACCACAAACTGCTAAACATTTGAAGAAAATGAACACCAAGACAGAGAAGCAGCAAATACAACAAACAGCGTAAGTAACACTTTAGTTAACAGGTATTAGAACAAAGAAAAGATTTAAAAAGGGGTCAGAATAGAAATAGACTGCCATGTTAATAATAATTTTTTAAAAGGCGATTCTAAAAGTTTTTTAAAGAATTTTAGAATGAGAAACATAATATTTAGTCTAAATAGAAGAAAGGATACAGCTGAAGACTAAATTAGTAATCTGGAAGACAGAGCCAAAGAATTATCCTGCAAGGCAACTCCCTCCCACACATACAAACACACACACACAAGATGAAAAAATGTGAAAGACAAGTTAAGACAAGCAAGAACTCCGATACTTTAACATATATATAATATATCTGATATGATAAAGAATATTTAAGAAAACATATATAAAGTAATAGAGGAGGCTAACAAAATAATAGAACAAAAATATCCAGGATTGAAGGCACACATTCTTAGTCTAGAGGACTCACAAAGTTCCAAGCAGGATGAAGGGAAAGATGGCCCATCTGGATGAGCAGCACCCTGGAGCCAGGTCCTCTGTCTTAAACACTTGAGCATTTCTTACAGGGTTAAGGGATATTCAATATTTCAACTGTGGCATGGAAGGAGAGTGCGGAAATGAATACCTGATTCTGTCTTTGAGAAATACTCTTACTGGCTATTGAACCTAAGCTTTTGCTCTTTCTCAATCCCAGCAAAGTTTCTGCAGCAAAATTCCCCTTTGAGATCGCAACACGCTCATGGGCTTTTACTGTACCTTTACATTCGCGTGGGTCCTCTTCTCTGCCTCTCCCCCTACTCCTTACTCCCGCCTACTTTCATTTTCATTTTAAAACATGAGAACCTAGCCTTGGCGTATCTTTATCTTTTGAGGAAGGAAAGAGACCCTCTAGAAGGTAAATATCAAAGTAGGCATAATCTACAATCACATATAAGTCATAGGGAGAAATTCATGCACATCGTATCTCATAGGGTTTGGTGGCTACGACATTGTTAGGTACAAATAAGCAGCACAAATAAGCTAGGCCAGGTTTTAGAAATACCCTGTTCCCTGCTTTAGTTCAACCTCAGACTGACAAGTGTGCGCTCCTGCTGCTCTGGGCACATCTTTTCACGCCCTAGTCACATACCATGTAGTGGCACCTAATGTTCATTCTTCAAAGAGCTAGACCACCTATACTCAATTTCTCCTTCATAAGCAAGTGCACTTTGAACAAGTACCACTGTCAAAGGGGAAAAAAAAAAACTTTCCAAGTCTCAGTTTTCAACATTCGGTGGTAAAGTTGGCAACTGGAGATTTTAAATTTCAGACTGATTACACAGCTCTCCAGTGCTGCTTTGTAGTTTTATTTTCATACAGTGCCATGACCATCCATCATACTCTGTCCCCTAAGGGAAGACAAAAGAGCCCACTTTTTTATAAATAGCTGCAGGAGATTCCTGGAGCAGATCATGCCCCTACTGTGCTAAACCAGGGAGCTTAAGACCTAAGAGGCTCACTTCCTGCTGTAAAATACCATCCACCTCAGTCCCACAAACGCAAATGGGGCTGCCTCCAGGTACCTAGACTAGAAAGAGAAAAGCAGCTTATAAAATATGCTCCTGCTTATGGAGGGGAAGAGATAAAACGAAGAGCAATAGCAGCACACAACACATCTAGAAGAACCCAAATCTGACATTTTTAAAAATGTCAAAAGTCACTTGAAGAGCTGAAATAAGGGAAAAAGCAAGACTTAAAGGAAGTGAATGATGGACAGAGAAGAGCTGGGAATTTGAGGAATAAGCGGCAGTCACTCGATAATATCTCCTTCATCCAATATTGTTATCAGAGACAGGGTTGGTAATGAAAATACATTAATTGAAAATGGATTTAATTCATTTTTTCCTGATTATGAATCAGTGGACGAGGGCCTTGATGGACATAACTATCATACAAAAGGTTTCAGAACCAGGGTTCAAATTCACCCCAATGACATACACTGGAACTTCATTTTACAGAAAGTAATCCCAGATATTAATCTATCCAGGGTCTCTCATAAACGGAGGTTACCTAATATGTGCAAACATCACCCCAAACCCTGCTTACACTAACTCCTTTGAGTGTTGAGAACATGATCACAATTGCCTGACAGTACTTCCTACATGGTGCTCCGAGGGATCTGCATGTCTGTATGACAGTGCTACAGAGAAAACCAGCCTCCGTGCCCTCTCAGGAACGCCAAAGAGCAGAAACAAATCCTCCTCCCTCCGGCTCTCACCTCACAAACTGCAGCTTGGGACGGGCCACAGCTACAGTGCAGACGTGGTGACTTCGCGTCTTCCAAGCATCCTGTACAAAGCCGATGCAAAGCGCCAGGCTGGGGGTGTGCACCAGGGGAAAACACTCCCACCGCACAGGACGCCAGGGAAACTCACTGTGCTGGGTGAGGGCTGGCTCCGACGGAAACTGGCTCAGGGCCTGCTGTCATGGGCTAGTGCCACTTTGTTAAATCACACTTGCCTCTCCTCTGCTCCTTCTGGAAACTGGCCCGGGAAGCCTCGCTGATCGTTGCATATTTTATTTCCTATAGGACTGTTTCACGAGGCGTACTGCTTACCTATGTTGCAATAGGATTGGTGGGCATTGACCCAGTATTGGTTGGAAAAAAAGAAATCACTGGACAAAAGGAAGAGTACAAGTATTCAACTATTCAGAAAAAATATGTAAATTGTGGATGTGCTGGTTTTATTAACTTAAAATGAAGTTAAATTAATAGCTTTATTAAAAATACTCACTTTGGCTTGGCAGAAAGTATGACAGGTATTAAAAATGGAGTTTTGGTAAAAATCATATATTTCAAATAGGAAAAAAAAACTGTTAAGGGGAATAAGCCTCTAGTTGAAGCCTATTTCATATATAAATGAAATAGGCTTGATAAATATAATGCATTTTATGAAGGTATACACGAGACGCTTTGCTTCAATAGGTCCACAGATTTAATGTCCCCCACCAAACGCCACAGACAGAACCTTCCAAATCTTTGTCCCTCCCTTCCCGCCCCCCCAAACAAACACAGGTGTACATATGTGCTACTAAGTAGGTGCCTCTCAGGAGCCTTGGGCTCACATTATTTCATTGCGACTCGAATGCCTTATGAATCAAGCACAAATGCACATATCCACTGCTTAAAAAGAGGCTTTGCTCAAGAAATTCATTTGTAAGCAGACTATATAGAAATCATAATGAATGTTCTTACGGGAACTGTGTACTTCAAGCAATTTGTGTCCCCAGGCTATTCATAATGAGTCAAGGTAACACACTGTATCTCCCACAGCACCGTGACACGCTACTACTGAACTGAACTCCTAGATCACAGGCTACCGGGGGGAAATTCAGTTTTCTCTTACATTTTGAGGACCAATCTCATCCACACCTCAGCCCCAACATGCCAAAGGGCAGCTCCGAAGGCCCAAAAGAACAGGAACAGGATTGGAGCTGAGGAAAGGTGGGAGGGGGTGAGAAGGGGGTGGGGAGACAGGTGGGAGCTTTTGCTAATCCCCGAGAATAGATACTTCTGACTCCAGCTGGTTCTCCACTTGCCTTTCCCCCCATTGCACCCCCAGACTCCACCTCCCTCCTATTACTGAAGTTACCACGTCCTGCAGAGGCTCCGGGCTAATCACTTTCTCTGGACAATTCACTGCTGAAGAAGAAAAGCACAGATCAGCCCCAGAAACAGGTACATACCTTGAGGTTTTCTTAGGGATTTTATTGTTTCTACCCTTAGGGTGCTTCTGTCTTCCGCTCCGGATCCTTTTCTATTTTCTCATTCTTTCTTCCCTAGTCTGCCACCCTCCCCTTCTCACCTCAAAGTAAGAGAAGACAAAAATCACAGGGCGGGCTCTAGTAAAAGCTATCATCAGTGCAGACTTAAACGGGCCCAGGTTATGCGGAGCATTTAATCAGCAGAGGGCTGGGCTCAGCCTGGGCAGTGAGGCAGCGAGTGCAGAGAAGGAAGGAGCTGGGGCCCGAGCCGAGGTGTGGAGGACAGGAGGAGAGGTCGTGGTAACACAGGAGGGCTGTGGCCATGTGGGGGCCGGGCTACAGAGGCACAGTTACCCCCTCCCTTGTTCCCTGCCCTGGAAAGGCCAACACGGGAGAGCACGACTGGGCCAGCCCAGGAGGGGCGTGAGCGGGGCTGGCCAGGGGGAGCAGAGTGTTCCCAGCAGCTGTCCACAGAAGGGGTGGGAGGGGCAGAGGAGGGGAGACCTCCGACACAGTGAACCTGCTAAGGGTCTGATTACTCTTCAAGCGCTCTTTGTGAACTCACGCAGCCCTCCCCACGAGCTCGGTGTCCTTACTGACAGGTGGGAAATGGGAAACGGAGAAGCAGAGAGATTTGCCCACGCTCTGGAGCAGAAAGCCAAACCCAGGCTCTCCTCAGAGTTCACTCTCCTACCTGCCTCCTCCTATGGGCATTCCAGAGCTGTCCGGCAGGCTGAAGCCAGAGAAAGCCAGGCTAGAAGCCTCTAGAACATTCACCAGCTGTCCGGAGACATGAGGCCCGGCAGCCGCTTATCCAAGATGGCCGCGAGCCATGTGGATCTGCCTGATTACCTAAAATGGCCGCCCAAGCCCGCGCATTTACAAAAGCCCGTGAAAAGAGCTCGTAAGTTTCCATTCACCCAGTGTGACGTAATCCCTGGGCGGCCCGCACGTGTAAGTCTCCATGGTAACTCCCGCCTTGGAAGGTACCGCCTAACTACTTCCTCCTTCTGCCCTATTTAAGCCTCTGCCCTATTGCCATTAAACGAGACTTGATCAGACTCCTGTCTTGTCTCTATTTCTTGTGTCTTGCCTTTCCCATTTCCCACTCCCTCCTCCCAGGTACCCAGGAATAACTGGTTCCGCGGGTCGGGACAACCAGCTCCAATGAGACTAGTTACTGAACCTCCTTAAGTCTTGGGTCCTTAACTATCAAATGTGGGTAATAATGGCTGAGAATTAAATCCACTGGGAAAACTTAACACGGCGTTTTACCTAGAGCAGATCCTCCATAATTGGCAGCTGTTGTTATCATTGTTGTTATTAAAATCTGTGAGCGTCTGTATTGCTTATATTTCTTCCAATAGGGAATATACTACAAATCCGAAGTAAATGTCTTTATAGTCACTGCACATTCACTTTGAATAATACAGAATATTAGAGATTTATATTTTGAGGAAATATAGGAGACGGTTATAATACTAAAAAAAACTAATATTCTTTATTCAAAGAAATTTCTCATATTTAGAGTTTAACTTCCTATCCAACTCATCAAAAACTTTCTTCAAGATTAGCTGAAATCTTTTGATCTTCATACGTAATTTCAACAATTCAACCTCAGTCCTTTGTCAAACAGTAAGATTAAGCATGACAAGAAAAAAGTCCCAAGTATGTTACCAAATTCAGGCTCGTTTTCTATTACTTGAATCCAATGAAGAATTAAAAGTTAGGACAACTCTTTGCTTTAATCCTCTTAGGAGTTTTATGAGAGGCAGAGTTTTCTAAAGAGAGACAGGCTATGTTTTCTATTTGTGGCCAGGTTCACCCATTTGAATAACACACATCGTGTCTCAGGAATCATTGCCCAGAATCTCACAATGAGTAAGCTCTACGCTCCCCACTGTTACTACCAAATCCCAATCACCTCTTCGTGGGGGGACCCCCACCCCGGCCAGCTCCCACCCTCTGCTTCTCCTCCCCGCCTTCAGCCACCTACTCTTGAACCACAGCAACGCACAGCTCTAATTATCCAGAGGAGTGTGAAAACACACAAAAAGGAAAAATTAAATTCCACTCTGTCAATTTTGTTTCTAGTTCGCAGATTTGATGAAACAGAAATGAAGACAGAAAGATACTGGCAAATATACGGTTTGGGAACTGCCTTTAACAAACTGCCTCAAGCTCTAGCTATTGCTCGGAATGTTACGAATATGCATAAGACCCCAGGACACGGGAACACACAGCCTCCCTGGGTCAGCAGGAAGGATTTACTGCTTTATTTTTACAGTTAGAGAAGAGTGTGAAGAATCTGAGGATGAAAAAATAACAGGTTACGTCTGTACCTCCAGAGTAAATTACGTGAGGCAAAACCTACGCCCACTTAAACGGTAAAACTGTATAGACCCTGCAGACACTGAGTCAAATATCACAAAGTGAAAAATCACATATATTCAAATATTGTGTATATCTATTTCCTCAAACACAGAAAAACCACCAAGGCCAATGCCTGATCAGAGTCTTGGCAGATGTAGGAGAACAGCCTGTTGCATGGCAAGAGTGGCACCATCTTGAAGCAAAACCGCCACAATGACCGATGTTTGACTCTTGCACACCGAGGTGATCTCCAGCAAGGTCTTTAAACAATGCCTATAGCAGAAACCACCCCTCACAGAAATGCTTAACTGACCTCCCCAGTGGTCACTGATTTCCCAAGATAATCTGAGATGTGACCAGCTACATGTTTTACCAAATGAAATCTGCTATATGTAAAGGATATTTTCTGGAGGGCGGGCATGGGGATCCACTGTCTCTTGGCCGCCTGAGACATCATCTCTGTTCATAAATCCCTGTTAAATGTTTCTTTCTGAGAAAGTGGATTTGTCAGCCTCTGTCTTCCCCCTCTCGGCTCCCTCGGCCGTTGGGGGCCAGGTCTGCACATACCTGCTCACTTGGGAACAGCAGATGAAGCTGTTGACCTTCCACTTCGCAACGCGGAAGTCTGCTTGTTCATTCATTCGGGGACTTCTTGGGTGTTAAAGCCACAAAAATAACTTAGATTACAACAAAAAAAAGAAAGGTAAGCAATCACTTTACAGGCACATTATTTTTCCCCCTGACTTCCTGATATTTAAATAATTTTAATTAGACATCCAGAAATCCTTGACGGTGGGACACATAAGACAGGGGAGGGGAGAGCTGGACAAAGAGATGAATACATGAGTGGACAAACAGGCTTCTTAAAAACCTATACGTATCAGTTGTTTTTAATTGAAGGTGGCGTGTCAAAAAATGCCTAATATCCTGTATTTGAATAAACTTTAGTCAAGTTAACTTACAAAAATTTACTTTTTCTGTTTTCTGCATTTGCTGCCATCGCTCCATACGCAGTATGAAAGGAGACAGTCTCTCCTACAGGCGACCTTTCAGCAGACATCTCTTTACTACTCTATGTCAGCACTACAAGAAAAATCATGACCTCAACGATTTCAGCTCTGAAAACTGGACTCTGAAGAAACATGAACACTTGGAAGCAGACCCAGGTTTAGCAAAGGAGGAAAATCTGGGATCCGGAAAGAAAATCACTCATCTCGTGACAGGCACGGCTGCCCACAAGAAGCCCCACCGCCCAGGTGCCTGATGAACGAGGCACCACCTGCAGCTGCCTCCATGGGAGTGGGGAGGAGGTGGCAGGCCACAGACACCTGGCGGAGAACACACTGCAGTCAGCGAGAAGAGGAACAGAAAACAAAGTTCTGTCCTCTAGAGAGCAACCTTGTGTCACACAGGCTCTCTCCCTCCCATCGCTGGGACAATTTTAGGCATGGTATAGTTTTACCAATATGGTGAACGATACCTTGTTCTTCCCGAACTAGGATTATAACTGCACCTGCAGTTGCATACACAGGCAACAAAAATAAAGTCACCTAAATTTAAAAGGAAAAGGGGGAAATAAACGGTGAATGCATATTCAGCAGGAGCTCCATCTCTCCCTGGTGCGGCCGCAGTCTGTGGCCACGGCTCAGCTCTGCCAATGCAACACTGAACCGTGGTCTTGGATCCGTGTTCCAGCACACCGATTCTCTCTTCGCTGTATGTGGTTCACTCTTAAATCAATCTGTTGAATATTCTGAATTTTTTAATTGCAATATTTTTATGCCTAGATTCTCTTTCCCTCAAATTAGTCTGTAATTTATTTTTAGTGTCCTTATTGTTCCTTGCAGACCCTATTCCTTTATGATCTGTAATGGCTTAGTTTGATCTTGTTTGTCATGTCTGCTGACTGTATATCATGCCAGTAAATTTTCCAATATTCTTGTAATATTTGTCCGTGAGCTCATAATAATTCAGACTCTTTCATCCCCATGGAGGTCTCACGAGTGACCTGGGTTGTCCCTGATGAGGTCATCCGGGGTTCACTAATGTGCAGGCAAAATTTTACATTAGTTTCTGAGCCTGGGCCTTCCACACCATGAAAACTTGGCTTATCAAATAAGAAAGGGTAAGCTAGGGGTCCGATTTCCACTGGGTTCATTCAGAGTTTTTCTAGTGGGACTGTCCTGCGCAAGGCTCGGCCCAATTCCAGTGTGCCGCCTGGTTTGAGGCCTGCAGCCTCTGACTAAAACTCCAGACCTCACTGCAGAAATCGTCTCAAGCTATGCCCTTGCCATTCAATGCTGCGGCCTCCCCCTTCATTTCTGACACCTGAAGAATCCCCGTTCTTGGTTCTAAGCTTCAGTATGTATTTTTAAAATATTTTAATATTAAAAATTTGATGTTTTCTAGGCTTTCCTTTGATTTCGGAGTGGAGGGGACTACCCACTTTTAATGGATTCTGCCCTTCTGAAGAAAAGTCAACCTTCTCACTTAACTTCAAAGCTCTCTTTTATCATATTCACGGAAAATATACTAAGCATCTACCTTTTATAAAGACTAGTACGCAACAGCAGGAAGATTGCTTGAAGTCACAAGTTCAAGAACAGCCTGTGCAACATAGCCAGACCCTATCTCTAAATAAAATTTTAAAAATCAGTGAGGTACAGTGGCACATGCCTATAGTCCCAGCTACTCAGGAGGCTGAGGCAGGAGGTTCACCACTTGAGGCCAGGAGTTCAAGACCAGCCTGGGCAACGTAGTGAGACTCCTTCACACACACACAAAAATCAGTATTGACTTCTGTATACACTTTGCATAGGAAAGCATAAACCATGCCTTCTGGCCTCCAAGAAGTTGAAATTCTGACTAAAGGATAAGACAGTTGCACATGGAACCAATAAGTATCAAGTGAATAACGCAATTACTAAGCGTGAAGAAGTTCAGAAAAATTGCTTCTCAACAGGCTGTCAAAAGAAGGAGTGGGGCACAAGCTCAACTCTCAAAACTCTCTGGGCTTTAATAGTGTTTTAGAAAGGTTTTATCTCAATTGTACCAAGACTAACGTGAAAGAGCTTACAGACAGAAGCACAGCAGGTTACTGAAGAGGTTCAGAAATCTTAAAAGGAACTAAATCGTTGGTAGCAACCATTCCGGAAAGAAATGAGCAGAAACTGTGAGGGAAGAAATGGCGAGCTGTGGTGAGGTGTGAGTACAGGGAGCGAGTCCAGCAGAGACAACGGAGATAATGAGGTTGGTTTTAGAAGTAAGTCCACAGAACTGTGTTTACCAACAGACAAAGACAAAGCTGGAAATACGGAAGCAGAGAAAGGTTTCAGATTTGGAGATGTGCTTCTGCAAGTCGTCTGCAGAGAAATGTTGGGGAAGCCTGAGCAGGGAAGGGCAGCACCTGAGAGCAGAAGATGACCAAGACAGAGAGTGATTTCAAGTGCTTCTGTCACCTTTGACATAAAGAAAGCCAATCAGAGACATAACCACACTCTAATATAATTTCCATCGGCTCAATCTGAAAATTATGCCCTTAAAAAAAAGAGATGTCCCATTTTCAAATGTTAAGGCACAAATGACAGACATGCTGGGGCAGAATGTCATTACATACTCAACGTAGAAGGAACACGGACTGATTCTAACCAACATCTGCATTTTAATGAAGATAATGTGATGGAAAAGGATTTACTGGAAGTGAGATTAAATCTGCTGACAAAGACTGAAAGACACAGGCAGTTGCTCAAGGGGAGAAAGTGATCTAAAATACAAGGATGATTTTATTTCATTATTATATAAAGTTTAATTAAACATTTCCATTTTCAAAGTCAGGCAAATGATGTCAATTACCAAAAGCCTTTGTGCTGATTTGAAATGACAATGTAACAGAGCACAGACATGTACATCTTCAGGTTTCAATCCAGGTCCATTGGCAGAGAACAATCAGAGTGTGGCAATATGATAGATTTCAGATCCATACTAATGATAACATAGGACAAATTTACACAATGCCCCATTTGAACAGTTCTAATTGAATTTTGCTTACAAAGTTCAGAGCCGAACTCTCAAAACATACTGTTACTTTCAGAACAAGCTTTCAGGATTGCCTAAAATAGCACAGTAGTCAACTATTACTCTGGCCTGCCCAATTCTCGGATCGCATCCTCCCTGGCTGCAGGGACTGGTTCAGGAATGGGCACATGACTCAAGGTGGTTTCCTGAGACTCGACCCTAGGACTTCTACATGAACTACTGCTGCCCCTTCTCCCTTGGTGTTGGGGTGTCTGATCCAGCAAGGGAACAACAGCCTGTTGCTGTTCTTGGGCATCTTATCTCCACAAGGGAAGAGTCCACCCTGACTGATAATGAAGCCAACACAGAGGAGGGCAGGGATGGCATTATTTCAGCCTCTAGACCCAGCTACACCTGAGAGATTACGTTTGCAATTTTCATTTACAAAAACCAATAAATCACCCTTTTTGACTTTGGGTGCACCTACAATGGGTATTTGCCAGATAAAAAGAGTCCTAATTCAATTATTGGTCAATATTTTCAACAGTCTACCAGTAAATTCTTTACAGAATTGCATTTTTGGTGTTCTGCCTACATATAGGAACATTTGCTTTTTTCCCTTACTATCTCATATTTTAGATTAAACTCTGATAATTCTCAGTTCATTAGCTCCAATTTATAGTCAGTGAAGTAGACATGTGTTTCAGTTAAGAGCCTCCAAGTACAGGTAAAGGAGTTTTCAAGAACTCAGATCTAATTATTTTACTCTTTAATGCTCCCTCATTTTCTTTTTTTTTTTTGAGACAGGGTCTCACTGTGTTGCCTGGGCTAGAGTGCCGTGGCGTCATCTTAGCTCACAGCAACCTCAAACGCCTGGGCTCAAGCGATTCTCCTGCCTCAGCCTCCCGAGTAGCTGGGACATGCACCACCATGCCCGTCTAGTTTTTTCTATATATTTTTAGTTGTCCAATTAATTTCTTTCTAATTTTAGTAGAGACGGTGTCTCGCTCTTGCTCAGGCTGGTCTCGAGCTGCTGAGCTCAAGCGATCCTCGCACCTCGGCCTCCCAGAGAGCTAGGATTACAGGCGTGAGCCACCGCGCCCGGCCCAAAAATAAGCCTTTTTAAGAAGCATGTTGAAAAAGCCAACTGTGACATAAAGAATGTTAAATTGTACTCTAATAAAATTTGTGGGGAAGCTATTATCAACAAAACCAAACAAAATTCATTTCTCTTTCTTAAAATGAGCACATAGCTGCAATTGTAATGCAAACATTTCTATTCATGGTTATTATAAACTTATTTTCCAAACACATAATTTTATTTTTTCAATCTAAAGATCACCTTGAACTTTTTTTCCCTGTGTTTTTAATGAAATGTGATCTGTGTTTGAGGAAAATTCACTTTAAACATTCCCTTTTGTGATACCAATTATTGCCAGATAATGAGGTCCTTCTGCACATGTTTTCTGCAAAGATGTAATTTTGAATAAAGCTATTTCCAAAAGTATGGCCTAAAAGTCACACAAAACTGTCTAAGATATCGAAATGAATCTCACCAGAATAAGTTAGTGGAAAGGATTGCTAATGAATAGTAGCTACGAGAAATTGTAGTTTAACAATTATTTTCTAGAAGAATCCAGTTATGTCTGTCTAAATATTGTTCTTTCAGAGCTTCTTTATTCACATTTGCCTACATACACACACATTCTTTCGGTATATTTCTGCTGTACTTCCTAAAATATAATGGGAATTACTTGACTATGTCTAAAATCTTCACCTCCTTGGTTACATGTATTATACCATAACCATAAAGTCCTGTTCAGCAGCCCCTGAAGTTTTTAGCATTTTTATGGGAGCACCATTAGATGTGGGAGTTTATTTCAGTCTGCAGAAATATTCTGTTTTGAGATTTGCCAACACTAACACTTTGTCTTTCCTGTCCGCTTACACAATATGTCATGCCTGGCAAACTATAATTATCAGTATTTTCTTTTACGGCAGGATAATTATTTGTTATTTTTGCTTAAGCAATAAAAGAACCTAGCAGTGTTCTCCCCACAAACAAAGAGCATGTGCACAGGGGCTTGGACCTGCCTATGTGCACAACATGGAAAGATTCTAACTACTCTCTGTAAAACAGACTGCCATTGTGGATTACTCCACTGAAATACCAAAGACCATTTTATGGAAATCCGGTATAAAGGCTTCCTAGAAAAAGCAATATAGTTACACTTAAGAGGCTCTCCCTTTTCTTAGTTCTAATTATATTTTAACTGCTGATATTCATATTAGAGAACAAATGTACCAACAAAATTAATGCTGGTGAGTTTCTAAAGACCAGGAGCAAAATCTTTTTTGCCACAATTTATGATTATGTCAACAGGGCACTGCACACCCTGTGTGACAGTCACTTTAGTTAAGAGTCAAACTACCAAATCAGCTCATCTGGATTAGTGTAGATTAAGACAAAGATTTATATATTAATAGTATTTTTGTTTCAAGGGTACTTAATGAATACCTCAATAACTACTTGGAATGCTGAATTGAAGCTGTGATTAAACAAATGCAAACATTCTAAGTGTAAAAATCTGTTCATCTTTTTGGTCCCTACCCTAATCTATAGCCACCTTTTTGGTACCTCTCCTTCTTACTGTAGAAGAGACCCAGTGAATCTCACAGGTAGAACAGTGCAAAACTGGTGCAAACTTAGTGAATGCACACAGCATGCAAAACAAAACCCTCCAGGAGACGATGGGACCTGCCACAGTTCAGCAAGGCAGAACCCTCAGTTAACTGGTATTTGTAATATCCCTCCGCACAATTGAACATTCCTCTGTCTAGGAAAAGCAAGATATCTGTGGCTTTACCTTGGCATTATACAAACTTTTCCAAATCTGTTCACCATCCCCCACGAGGGTACATACAGCCCTTAGATTGTCAGATCAACTTTGAAACCACTAAGAGCAATTGTGGGTTGTTCCTCTGATGAAAAGATTGGGACTGTTACTAAAAAAGAAGGTTTCCCTTATGGCATTATATTTATTCTAAAAATTGAGAGAGATTCTGTCAAAAATGTGTAAAGCCATGACTATTCTGTTATGTGGCCAAAAAAGGAAAATTAAAAAGAAATGAGAAACCTCGCATCTCACAGGGATTAAAGATTAGGAGTTAGGACTGGGAGCAGTGGTTCATGCCTATAATCTCAACATTTTGGAAGACTGAGGCAGGAAGACTGTTTGAGACCAGGAGTTCGAGACTAGCCTGGGCAACATAGCGAGACCTTGTCTCTATCAAGAAAAAAAAAAAAAGTTAGCCAGCCTTGGTCGTACACACCTATAGTCCCAGTTACTCGGAAGGCTGAGGAGGGTGTGTCGCCTGAGCCCAGGAGTTTGAGGCTGCAGTGAGCTATGATCACGCCACTGCATTTCGGCTGGATGACAGAGCAGACAGAGCAAGATTCAGTCTCTTAAAAAAAAAAAAAGATTGTGAGTAACACCTTCTTAGTTACTAACATTTATTGAGCAAAAGGAGCTGCCTATCTTCCTGCAGTAAATGTTGAAAATGTTTGCTTAAATGTTTACTCCGTGCCTGCTTTCCTCCCCTACTTGTAAAAAGTGAATGGAACATCACTGGGGGAAATTGCTCAAGTACATTCTGTTAATTCTCTGTGATAAGCCCCACTTTCCTGAAGTTTCAACATGACAATGACTACGAAGGCAAGTTGAAGGTAGTAAAGCTCTCTCTGTCATTATCAATTAATGTCGTGGTTTACTTAGGCATCTATCATGGGAAACATGCTAGGTAGAAAAAAAAATAATAGCCATGCCTATATATTTTTAGATTCTACATTGTACTTTCATTTTAGATAAACCAAGAGGTTTATTTTACCCTGAAATCTGTTGGCTTCAGGTCTGTTTGGACAGGCAATCCTATTCAGTCAATTATTATTGTCTCCATGCTTGAAGCCAGTTTGGCTCCGCATTGGCGCTAAATAGAAGAGGAGCTGTGCACAGCTGGCGATTCTCTCACTTGAGGATGTCTTATCTCTTTGTGATATTTGTGGTTAATCGGTTTCATTGTAAATGGCTTCACTTCAAGCCATTGATTTACGAGCTTGACACGTCTGCCTGAGAGTGCTTAGAACCCCTCCTAGAGCTGCCAGAGAGCTGCAGTCACCAGAGTATCTCTTTTAAACTTGGTGCCTATTTTCAGATAACAGAGCAAGCTATGAAGCCATTTGAAGATTTGGTAGAGAATTCTAATGTGTAATATTGACTTTAGAGAAGTGGTCCCTAGGCTCACAGGCAGCTCTTCACATTTACACAGACCCAATTGGAGGGTTAGTATAATTTTGGTGTGCTCAGAATCCCCTAAGGTTCCCAAACGGACCTGTGTCTTCTTGGTCTCTTTCAGTCATCGGGAGAGTGAGCTTCTGTTCTGTGAGTTCATTAAAAGAGATTCACAGTGTGAATATGTACTTATATTGGTAGTGGATAATAATTGTCAATATTAGTAATAGATGTTTAGGATTTACATCTGTGTTCATCTTCCTACTTACAATAGCTCTCCAAAGTGCTGGGATTCTGACCCAGTGAGTTTACAAAAGGCTCAGTCCTTCTGCTAGCTAAAAGAGGCGAAGGTGGCTCCCAGCCTGGCTGAAGAGAAGCATGTGAAATCAAATGCAATTAATGTTCCGCAGCATTTATTTTATCACTGCATGGGTAGCCCACTGCATCTTTGCTAATTCTATCTAAGCACATTTGAAGAGAAAAATCTAGTTTTTATGTTTGTTTTAAAAGCCAATGATATTTTTAACCCAAACAGTAAATGAACTCTCCCCACTTTTTTGTTTTGACTGAGAGTTGATTTCATTCATTTTGAGGGAATATAAAAAGAATATAAAGAGTTGAGCCTTGTTTGAGCTGAAAAACTGAAGTTAAGGCATATTGGTCAATTTCCTTTCCAAGCTACATAAAACTCAAAAAGTGAACAAGTAGTTTAGAAAAACAACAGTAACATTACATGCTTGAGTATATAAATTTGTATATTTGCATAAATCAGTTTGGGAGGTTTTTCATATGAAATGTCTGTGGAAAGAAGGGATTTATTACATTGGACCTTGAAGCTTGGAAGAGTTCATGCACGTCACACAAGTAAACAGCCTCCTTTCGTAAATGCCACAAAGTAGAGTCTCTGTTTGAAAATTTAACTTTAGTTTGTAGATACAAAGAGTAAAACTTGTAAAAATTAAGATTAATTTAAAAAATATAAATAGTACTCCAACAAAAGAGTAGAATGTTGAATATCCATTATCCTTTCTTATCTGCATGCTGCCAACCAAACGTGGTTCAACCTCCCCTGAGCTAATCTGCAGCAGCCTCAAGAATCATTACTGATGAAATCCAGAATAAATGAGCATTCATCTCATTTATGCACTTGGCGGCATGAGGGGAAAACGTTAAAGAAATAAAAACTCCCAGGAGTATACCTTTATAGCCTATTGACTTCCAAGCTCCCTGCATTTCAGACATAATTCATAGACGTTCTCTTTATAAACAAGGAACAGTTTACCTTTTCTGAAGCAATGTTTTACATGTCAATGACTATTAACTATCTTAAAAATAAATAATATTTTTCCCTTTAAATACAAAAATTCATATGCCTGAAGTGTGAAACATGGTTGGAGTTAAGCCTAATAAGAGAATTTTTTTTTTTTAATGTTAAGATGTCGAAAGAAATGTGATATTTCTTCATGGAAATGTTCTGAAAATAAAATCCTACATTATTATGACTAAAAAAGGGGAAAAATGGAAAAACTGTAAAAGATTAATTGACTACCTATAACTATGTGTTTAAGTTATTAAATAAAAATAAAACTTAAAAATATCAATAAAAATAATTAGAATACCAGCCACCATTTATTGCCCATGTCTAAGTGCCTTGGCACTTTACTGAGTATTTCACAATCAATACGGCATTTATTCCTCACACGTCTTTGAGATAAGTATTATTGAAATTTACTGGCAAGAAATCTGTCCCTACAGCGTATCTTGGCCAAGAGCACACAGCTGTCAGTGTGAGAAGCCTAATCCTGAACTGACCTGAGCTATTAGCTTCTCAGCAATATGTCCTGCTTAGTCATAAGAAACTGAGCAGGAGTCTGTGCATGTAAAGAACCAGTAACCTTAACCTACAGGAAAGGCGATATAGTCACAATCCTGGCTCAACTGATGGAATAGATGTTACTCTTGCAGAGAATGAAAAGGGGAGCATTTGAAATCAGGGAGCCCAGGAGCACTAACACCTGGGTAAGTCCACAAATTCAAGGCAGCTGCCTCCAAGCTTGCCCTGGCTTCGCCAGCCCTGTGAAGAGTTTTGCCACTCTATTCTACAACAGGCACTGACTGAGGACTCCTGCAAAAGATAACATCTATGTATGAGGCAAGAGGCAGAGAGCCAAAAATAACTCCTCAATAATTTACCTTTTTTTGAGACATGATAATGGACTTTTGCAATTTGGGGGACTGGTAAGGATTTTGATACTAGTTAGGAGGGAAAACTGTCTACTCGAATATGTTCTGGCGGTAGATGACCCCGGAAACAGGCTACAGAGAATACAAATCCTATTAAACCAGCTGGGAGGACTGAGAGCAGCTGGTCTGTCTGGAGGCTGAAAACAGCGAGGAAAGGCTCAGAAAAATCTGCATTGCAGATGAGCCTCAGGAGAGACAGCTGAACTCTTAACATCCCCCCCAGCCAGCTTCCCTCCTGTGAGCAGAATGGCCTCAGGTGGTGTAATTTAGGATGTATATAATTTCCAGGCATTTCTGTTGACTTTGGATAATATACAATTCCATCTATCATCTTGCTGCTTTTCAGCTGTCAATTTTTTTTGGTAGGGTGGAGTGGGTAGAAATGAGCAAAGGGGCATAGTAAACAAAACTGAGCAATGCCTTCAACAATCCTTTCATAGGTCTTAGCTTTTGTTTAATGCTAGCCCTTTATCAAACTTTATCACTCAGCTTCAAAACAACATAAAGCAAGAACTGAGCATGGACCTTGTTTGTTAAGAAAGAAATATAAACTTGTTAAATCATAATAATCACTACCAATTACTAATTTTCGCTCCTGTAAATTATCTTCGTTAACTCCCTTAATATCCTAATAAGGTTTATATTACCATTCCCATTTCACACAACTGAGGCTTGGTAAATTCCCAATATCTGCTGATGAGGGACAGATCCTGGGTTTGAACCCAAGGGTGTCTAATTTCCAAGTCTACTTATTCCACTACATTATAACCGAACATTTGTTTAATGCCTGTTATATGCCAGACATTCTGCTGGCAAAAACGCATAACTTACCAGCCATAGCCTGCAGAAATTCCTGTTCCAGCGGGAATGAAGGCAAGTGCAATAAATGACTGTTTAAGTACAAGGAGTAATTATAATAAAACTTTTCTAAAAAGACTTCACATTTTCTAGAATGTGTTCTTAATAATAATTTAGAATTCTGTAAACAAATAACTGTAATTAAAGTCTAGTATGTGATCACAAGAAAAGAAAATATCTAATTAAAAGGAGAAAGCACATACACGGTTTTGATGGTCCAGAGGATGGATGGGATTTTGACAAGTGGAACTTTGGTTAGGATATCATTAGGTATGCTTTTTAGGAAAAGAGAAGAGACTAAAGGATCAGTCAGTCGAAAACGTTCTCTGAATATTCATTCTATACAGTCCCTACCATAGGTACTGGGGCTCAAGTTAAGAATAGGTCAGACACTCTTGGAGATTCCATTCGTGTAGGGAGATGTACATAAGTCTGATAAATATAAGTGAGAGAAGTTTAGGGGCTATGGGAATATGTAATGTGCAGGCCTAATTTAGACCAGAGGATGAGAGAAAGCTTAATTAACCATGAAAACTGAGACACAGCCAAGGAGCAGGACTTGAGTGACCAAAGGGGCAGAGGTGGGAGTGAGAGAGGAGGCGGGTAGTGGAGAGAGGGGCTGTCAGCCAACAGAAAAAAGGTGCAAAAAAAAATGGCTATATGTGCAATAGCCCCAAGGAAACCAACTCAGGATAGACCTAGAAAGGCAAAAGCCAGATGACAGATGGCCTTGTACAGTTTATAGATTCTGGACCTTACGATGAATGCTATGGGAAGTACTGAAAGGTTTTAAACACAGAAATATCAAGATTAGATTATATTTTGAGGAAAATCAGTCCAGCTATTAATACCATGCAGAAAGCTGTTGCGGTCATCAGTATCAGAGATGATGGGAGACTGAACGAATGTAGTCCTTCTGGGAATAGAGAAATGGATGGATTTGAAGACTGTTTAGGAAGTAGAACTGATAGGACTTGGTAACTGATTGGACTGGCATATTTCAGTTAACCATTTTAATAAAAAGTTATTTATGTATAGAACAATGATACTTAATAAAATGATATTTCAGGCCGGGCGCGGTGGCTCACGCCTGTAATCCTAGCACTCTGGGAGGCCGAGGTGGGAGGATTGTTTGAGCTCAGGAGTTCGAGACTAGCCTGAGCAAGAGCGAGACCCCGTCTCTACTAAAAATAGAAAGAAATTAATTGGACAACTGAAAATATATAGAAAAAATTAGCCGGGCATGGTAGCGCATGCCTGTAGTCCCAGCTACTCGGGAGGCTGAGGCAGAAGGATTGCTTGAGCCCAGGAGTTTGAGGTTGCTGTGAGCTAGGATGACGCAACAGCACTATAGCCCGGGCAACACAGTTAGACTCTGTCTCAAAAAAAAAAAAAAAAATGATATTTCAGAGCCTTTGAAAATTACAAACTTGTTAAACAAATGATAATTAGGTTATACTGTAAGTAATGGAAAAGCCTCAATTAACAGTGGTTTAAACAAAATAGAAATTCGTTATAAGATCATCTCATATTCAAAATGGCTGCTGAAGCTCCAGCCATTACATTTGAATTTCCACCAGCAGAAAAAAGGAAGGAATGAGGACCAGCACACTCCCTCCTTTTAAGTAGTTGATGTAAATTTCATCCATGACTTCTATTTGTACCTTACTAGCCAGAAGTCAGTTGTATGGTTAACACCTAGTTACAAAGGAGATTGGGATTCTGGATTTTATTCTGAGTGGTCATGTGCCTATGAACTCCCCCCTTCCGATAGCAGAGATCCTATTTTTACTGAGGATGAAAGGGATATTGTGGACAAAAGTAATCAGTACCACATTCATTATGGGATAACGCCTTAGGTATCAGTCAGAAAAAAATAAAACATAAATTTTGCCAACTTTTTGCAACAACAGAAAATTAAAACATATCAAAATTAACTTACTTTGAATTAACGCTTGACATTTTGCCTTAAACTCCAAGTACATTTTTTAACTTCAATTACAATCCAGACGTGCTGAGTAGGTTAAATAGAGCATCACCATCAATAAATACGATTTTCTACTGCAACAGAACAGCCTCAGCTATGCCAATATTTGAGCATAATTGTTTATGGTTTCATTTCCTTTACTTTTAATAGTGGCCATAAAAAGCTGAACAAATGCATTTTATTCACATTCCTTTGGACAAGGCCTTGAATTTAAATTATATAATGTCACTAGATCTATTAACATTTAACTAGAGCTGGTGACTTATCCTCTACAAACATTCAACTTTAGAATGTAATAACTGCGTGCAGAAAACAAAAATAAATAGCAGTCAGATATTGACTCATATATGTATTGCTCAGCATACATTCACATTGATTTGTTTTATGAGTTGTCTGTTGTGTTCTCAGTTTATTTCCAAGAATAAAGGCTATCAATAAAGATGCTGTGTTTTAATAATTTATGCAAAATAGTCCTTTTATAATCCACAAATGATTCCCACTATGTTGAAGCCCATGGTCATTGTGATCCTTAACTTTCTCACTAAGTTTAATTTTCTCTTAACATTTCTTCAGCTTTTACAATTAAACTCCTTCACTGTTATTCTCATTTTCTTTTTTCTCCTTTTACTGGGTGCTTCATGTTCCCATCTCACTGAGAGAGCAGAAACTTTCAATTAACTAAAGCCAGATAAAATCAATAACACTTTTGTGGCTGCTAATTAACAGCACTAAATTATACTCATTATGAATATAAACATTCATATTCCTAATTTTGCCAAGAAAAGAATCATGTATTTTATGCACAACCTAAAATTCACATTTATTTTTATTTAACTAATAGTATATCAACTACATTCTTGGTCTGCTTTTATCTTTGTCTTTCTGTTAGGTGAAAAATATATCATCAGCAATTGTTTATTTTGATATTGCTACCACTGTATAATTTTTGGTTCTTCTGCATTGTATATAGAGTTTTAGTTTTTGCCTCAACTTGAGGTCACCTTGAAATTCTTATTGGGTAGGGAAGGGGATTTCCTGCAACTAGTTAATACCCAGGTTTGCATTTATTTGTTACTCTGGATACAAGACAAAGTCTTCACTTACATTAGTGGTAGAACAATGAAATAATAATAAGTGCAAAAGAGTACAGTGCAAACATATATTGATGTCATGGATATTCAGAGTAAAAATTATGAAATATGGTCAGTGATGGGAGAGTTATTAAACATACTTCCCCTTTCTCCTAATTACCATTAAATTGATAAAATTATCAAAAAAATAGTATAACCCTAAAGAAATTTTGAAGCTATTCTAGACATCAGAATGTAGATGGGCTGAGACTGAAAGAGAAAAAAACAACAGAGAAACTACCACCATGAGCACCTGGATTGATAGCAGGTCCTCAAGGAAACCTGGGGAAACCCCAGGCTTAGAGTCATCAAATACAGAGTCCCAGAAGACTAGGGGACCGACATAATAGCGATACATTAAGAAACTTACTCAGAACAATTAGGACCCCTCTTTTTCTTCTCCCTTTCTAACACATTTTCAGCAGATAGGAGAAGCTCTTGTTCCCAAGAGTGAAATCAAAAACTAGTCTTTAAAGCAGGTGATCAGGTTTGGAATCTGGTCTAATACAGATAAATCCATACAGAGCTAAAACGCATTGTGGAATTGTGGGGATCACAGCCTTCTCAATGTCAGCTCTACCACCTTGCCTCCCCTGGAACACCTGCTTCTTGACAGACTCTGCGCATCATCCAGAGCCTGCAGTCGGCCTTCACAGTTAATGAGGATACAGCTCTGGAGGAAATTTACAAAAGCCACCGATAGCTAGTTCTTCATTCATTTAAAAAAAATAACAATAATAAGATAAAAATCTCCAAACCAAGGCATTTGAGATAAATCGGCAGGTTGAACAATAACAGTATATTTTAAAAATGACTCTTAAGGAAATAGAGATGATTCAGAAAAGAAGAGCAAACTTGTTAAGTAGTTTTCTCAGAGAGATTTTGAAAGAATGTTGTGTACTTTAAAACCCTTCCAAAAATGAATTATGAAAAGTATCAATCTGAAAACAAAAAAGAATTCTTGGAAATTAATATATGACTACCTAAATAATTTGAATTTAAATTAATTACATAATTTGAATTTGATTTAAAAACATATTAGTAGGGCTAAAGGCAAAGTTGATGATTCAGTTGATAGAAAGAAATAAAAAACTTCCTAGAATGTAGAAAAATTGACAATGGATTAAAAAAAATATTTGAAAAAGGAGACATGACAGATCCAGGAGGTCTGACATTTTTCAATAGGAAGCCCCTAAACACAGAGCAGAGGCAGGAATAGCAAGGAAAATCAAAGAAAAGCAGAAGAATGTTTCTGTGAATTACAAAGATAGAATTAAAAATGTTCTGATTGCCAAATGGGATGAATAAAAAAGGACCTTCATCTGGACACATCATTTTGAAATTGCACAAAACTCTTAAAACCTATTAAAAAGAAAAAAATATGAAGGTTTTTCACAGAAGAATGGGAACTTGACTGATTTCGGACTTATCGATAACACTGGATACTAAAATCTAATGGAGCAAAACTGCATAGCTGATCGAATTATCAAGCAGGTACAAGTATTATACGAAGATATCACTTGAAACATGTAAGGGCTGAAATTTATCAGTGACCTGCCACAAATGAATAAATGGCTTCAGAAGAAACTCCAGTAAAACAGAAAGGAAACGCAATAAAACATGACATGAGATAGAAAACACAGGGATGAATGTAACCTAGGACAAGGGAAAGTAAACTATGTCTTGTGGGCCAAATACAGCCACCATCTGTTCTCGTAAATGATGTTTTATTGAAACACAGCCGTGCCTGTTCATTTACTTATTATCGATGGCTTCTTTTGTGCTACGATGACAGAGCATATTGTAGCTGCGACAGAGACTGTATAAGTTGCTGTGATGGTGATTGACCCTCAAGGTTGAGAATATTTACTATCTACCCCTTTAAAGAAATAGCACGCTGAGCCCAGCTTAGAAGAACTAAATTTGGTTGGAAAGCTATTAAGGTCACTAGATCTCAACACTGGGGATATCTTCACGTGAAAAACAGGAGGAGAGACACAAGACTATATTTACTTCTCAGTGGTTCAGAGAACAGCATTTAATTAAACAGGGAAATATATTTCTCAAATCAACATAAACAAAACACTGATTACTTGATTATAGACGGAACAGAATACAAGCATTATAAACCTTGACAAAATAAAAATAATAACATGACATATAGAGGGGAGAAGAAGAAAGAGTGTTAGTGTACTAAATTCCTCACTTTTTATTCTAGTAAGTCAATAGATTCTGTACAAAGTTGAGAAATTGAAGTATATTATTTGCAACTAAAATGGTAGTCAGAAGAACTCTGGGGAAATAGCAATTATTAAAATGGTTTTCACTGGGATATGAGATGGGGGATGGAAATAAGGGAGATGATGTTTTTTCTTTTTTGGGGGGGGTCCCCTTGTTTGGCTTGTTTTCCTGTTTTTTTTTTTTTTTTTGAGACAGAGTCTCACTCTCTTGCCTGGGGCGAGTGCCGTGGCATCAGCCTAGCTCACAGCAACCTCAAACTCCTGGGCTCCAGCAATCCTACTGTCTCAGCCTCCCAAGTAGCTGGGACTA
>CAUYSK010106948.1:0-15560 GCA_963575035.1 Avahi laniger
TGGGACTACAGGCATGCGCCACCTTGCCTGGCTAATTTTTTTCTATATATTTTTAGTTTTCTAATTAATTTCTTTCTAATTTTAGTAGAGACGGGGTCTCGCTCTTGCTCAGGCTGGTTTCAAACTCCTGAGCTCAAACAATCTGCCCGCCTCGGCCTCCCAGAGAGCTAGGATTACAGGCGTGAGCCACCGCGTCCGGCCTCTAGTCTTTATTCTTTAAATTTCTTTTTCTTGCCTTGCTGCATTCGCTAGAAACTCTACTATAATGTCGGAAAAAAGTGGAGAGAGAGAATATCTTTACCTTTTTCCTGATCTTAGGAAGAAAGTGTTAATTACCTCACCATTAAAATATGTTACGTATATATTTTTCTTACATGCCCTTTGTCAGATTGAGGAAGCCCTGTCCTATTTCTGTTAATTTGCTAAGAGTTTTTAATCATCAATGGGTACTATGTTTTGGCAAATGCACTTTCTGCTTCTATTGAGATGATCACAGTTTTTTGTCTCTATTCTGTTAATATGGTGAGTGATATTGACTGATCTGCAGATGTTAAACCCACCTTGCATTTCTGGGACAAATCCCACATAATCATGATTTATTTTTTCTCTTTATATATTGCTCTATTTGATTTGCTAATATTTTGTGGAGGCTATTTTGCACCTATGTTCATGACAGATATTGTATTTACTTTTCTTGTAATATCCTTGTCAAGTATTGGTATTGAGATTGTGCTGATTTCATGAAAAGGGGTTATGAAGTGTTTCCTTTTTTTCTATTTTCTGAGTTTGTGTGGACTTGGTATCATTTTTAACTTAAATGTTTGATAGAATTTACCAGTGAAGCCATCTAAGCCTGGTGATTGTGTGTGTGCGTGTGAAGATTTTTAATTATGAATTCAATTTCTCTAATAGATATACAGACATTCAGATTTTTTATTTTATTCTTGTGCTAGTTCTGGTAACTTGTGTTTTTTTTCCAAAAAATGTGTTAATTTCATCTAAATTTTTGAATATATAAAGTTATATATAATATTTCCTTATCATTTTTTAATGTCTATAGAATCTATAGTAATGTTTTTTCATTCCTGATATTGCTAACTTGTGTTCTATTTTTTCTTATTGTTAATGATTTCTAATTTAATTGTGCTTTATTCAGAAAATATGCTCCCGATTGTTTCATCCCTTTAAAATTTATTGAGATTTATTTTGTGGTCCAGCATATGTACTATCTTGGTGAATATTCTATGTGCACTTGAAAAGTATTTGTAACTGCTGGTGTAGTGTTTTATAGAAGACAATTAGGTTAAATTGTTTGATAATGTTGCTTAAATCTTCTATTATCTTTACTGATTTTTTTCCTACTTATTCATCAATTACTGAGAGAGGAGTGTTGAAATCTCTAACTATGACTATGGATTTGTCTATTTCTCCCTTTAGTTTTGCCAATTTTTGCTTTGTCTATTTTTGAAACGTATCATTAGGCACATGCATATTTAGAATTGTTACATCTCCTTGATGAATCGGTCCTGTTATCATTGTGAAATAACCCTTTTTATCTCATGCAATATTCCTGTCTCGAAGTTTACTTTGAGTTATATAGATAGAGCAGCTTTATTATGCTTATCGTTTATCTTTTTCTGTCTGTTACTTTGTTTTTAGCCCACTCTTTTAGTTTTTGCCTTTCAGAATCTTTATATATTTAAGGTTCATCATCTCTTTTTGAGTGCATTTTTAAGGTACATCTATTTGACTATTGTTGTTTTATCCTATCTGACAATCTCTGCCTTTTAATTGGGGGGCTTGATCTATTTATACTTAATGTAATTCTTGATATGGTTGGGCGGATGTTACCATATTGTTCTTTGTTTCCTATTTGTCCTCATTGCTATTTCTTCTTTTGTTCTCACTTTCCTGACATCCCCACTCCCCCTTTTTTTTTTAAACAGAGTCTTGCTCTATCACCCGGGCTAGAGTGCTGTGGTGTCAGCCTAGCTCACAGTAACCTCAAACTCCTGGGCTCAAGTGATCCTCCTGCTTCAGCCTCCCAGGTAGCTGGGACTGCAGGCATGCACCACCACGCCTGGCTACTTTTTGCTATTTTTAGTAGAGACAGAGTCTTGCTCTTGCCCAGACTGGTCTTGAACTCCTGAGCTCAAGTGATCCTCCTGCCTCGGCCTCACACAGAGCTAGGATTACAGGCATGAGCCACTGTGCCCGCCCTTCCTGACATCTTTTGGGTTAATTGAGTATTATTTTAGTAGTTCATTTTATCTCCTCTACTGATTTTGATTTGTACCTCTTTGTATTATTATTATTTTTAGTTGTTGCTCTAGGATTTATGATATTAATCCTTAACTTATCACAATATACCTTTAATTAATATTATACAAGTTCACATACAATTCTATTTACATTTCCTCTGTCCTTTATGGTATTGCTGTCATGTATTTTATTTTTACATCTGTTATAAACACTATAATACACTGTTATTATTTTTTGTGTTAAGCAACCCATTGACTTTTAAGGAAGCTAACAAAAGAAAGAAAACTTGTATTTTTTATTTACCTACATATATACCATTTTAATTTTTCATCATTGTTCTTGTAGATCTGAATTTTCCATTTGATGTTATTTCCCTTCAGGCTGAAGAACTTCCTGGAGCATTTCTATAGAGTAGGTTTACTTGTGGCAAATTTTCTTAGTTTTCATTTATATGTAAATATCTTAGTCCTGTCTTTATTTTTGAAATATATTTTGGCTGTAGATAAGTTGTTAAGTGTTTTCTTCCAGCATTTCCGAGACTTTATTCCTCTGTCTTCTGGCTCCATTGTTTCTGATAAAAAGAAATCATAATTCTTTTTATTGTTCCCTTGTATATGTTATGTCTTTTTTGCTTCCTCTGGCTGCTTTTGAGATTTTATCTCCATTTTTGGCTTTCAGAATTTAAAGCATATCATGCCTAGGTGTGGTTTTCTTTGTAGTTATCCTGCTTGGGGATTGCTGAGAATCCTGGATCTGTGGAATGATGCTTTTGAACAAATTTGGAAAAATACTAGCCAATATTTCTTCAATTATTTTTCTGTGCTATTCTGTCTCTCCTCATTGGGATACCAATTATACCCACGTTGGACTACTCGATACTGTTCCACAAGTCATTGGATCTCTATTCACTTTCATTAGTCTTTTTTTTCTTTGTGTCTCATTTGGATAATTTCTATTAACCTGTCTTCAAGTTTGACATCCATTTATTGTTTTGTATCCAATCTTCTGCTGATCCCATATCACAAGTTGTAAATTTCAGATATTGTATTTTTCAGTTCTAGGACTTCCATTTGGTTTTTAAGAAATGTTTCCGTATCTTGCCTAAATGTTTCTCATTATTTACAGTTTTTTTCTGTGATAACTTAACATGTTTATCATTGTTATTGTAAAGTTACTGTTTTCCAATTCCAACACTGGGGTTATCTGTAGATCTATTTCTACTGATTGTTTCTTTTTCTTTTCATGTTTCCACTCTTTCTTCATGTGTCTGGTAGTTTTTGATTGTGTACTGGAAGACAGAGTCATTTTTTATTGTATACTGGACATTGTGGATAACTCTTTATAATGACACTGGATAGGCTATCTTCTTCTGAATAATGTAGATTTTTGTTCTAGCAGGTAGTTAAATTAATGATGAGTTACATTGATTTGTGGAGGCACTGTCTAAGGCTTTGTTTAAAGGTGGGTATATTTTATTTTTGTCCTTAGTCCCAGGGTGTAGCCCTTGGTCTTGAGACATTATCTCAACTCTGAAGGAATGACACTTTTGGGGTTTCAATGGAAAGCCCGAGTTGTTTATCAAGTCTTTCTAATGTGGTGGAACTTAAAGTACCAAATCTTTCTCCCCTGCAGTGGCAGCTCCTGAAAGTATTGGGCAGCTCTTGCAACTGTTGTTTTCCTCCTGAGCTTCTTGGAGTCTCTTTCCATCCATATGCAGGTCAGGGTTCAGCCTAGGATTTTAGGGATGTTTATGTAAAAATTTAGGGGCTTCCCCTCCTTTCCAGAATTTTCCCTCCCAATTTTCAGCCTTTCTGGGAACCTGAACTCTAATTTATGGCTCTTTAACTTAATGCCTGATGATTTCTGGGTGAGCTCTATCCCTAGAATTTTCGTAGAACTTTGAAATGCCCTCGAGGGAGAAGTCCGGTAAATAAGTGTGTACCCTCCAGTTTGTGTGTGCTTTTAGTCTGTTTCTAGTGCCGTCAGTACTGGTTTTAACGTATTTTGTCCAGAGTTGGATTGCTATTTCCAGGAGGGTTAGTCTGTTATTAGCTACTCCACCATTACTGGAAACTGAAAGCCTCTGTACTTGTTTAATTTAATATTCACAGAACTTTTTTGAGGTGCTCCCATTCTCATTTTATTGATGAGAAAATTGACTTTCAGAAAGGGTAAGTAACCTGTGCAAGAACACACATCTGGTGAGTGACAGAGTCACAGATTTCTGACTCCAAACCTGGGCTTATCACATGGTACTACATTGCCCCCACGTAGCATAGCACGGAGACCGGGGAAGGAATGGAAAGACACTCCAAGGAGGACTTTTAGACCTTTTCCTTCTTCTTCTTCTACTTTTTTTTTTTTTTTTGGTCTAACTGCTCTGTTCTTCCTTTGCCATGAGGGTTTGCATTACTCCCTCATCTTTGTTCTTTTCAGTTCATGAGCTGACCAGGCTTTCACAGAGATTTCCTATGTGACCTTGAAGAAGTCACCTTTCCCCTCTGGACCTTAGTTTTCCTGTCTGTAAATAGGAAGGATTTGGGGGTAGATTACCTCCAAGGCCCATTAGAGGGTTGATACTCTATGATTTAGAATGGATTGGGTCCCCTACATGGTTCAATTTTGGATGCATAAACGCACAGTCTGGATGTAGGAGGACAAATTATGCCTTTTGGCAGGGGCTGGGATCTAAAATGATGAAAATTAACTTTGGGTGGGCATTCCCTTCCCTTCTACTAAAACAGGTTCCTGCAATGGGTGGACAACGAATGTAGCTGGTGAAGCTCTGGCGGGGGCTGAGGTTTGTTCAGGGTCAGCCACTTCCGCCTTTCTTGTTGCAGAGGTCATGGTTCAGAAATCGAGCAGACCCTGCTGTGGCAGGTTCCTCATTTGTTCCGTCAGCTTCTCCGACGCTCACATGCAACAGCAGCTGGAAAATTACAGTGTGCTCAGCACTGACTCTTGCTTACCAATGAGTGTCTGAAAGTGGGTTGGAGTATTTGTTTATCCTGGGCAAGCAAAGCCTCAGGGGGACACTGAAGCACTATCTTCAGATATCTGAAGGACTGTCTCAGGCAAGAAGAATTGAATTTGTTTTCTGGCACCCCAAGGGAATGATAGAGACAAGAATAGTTGTAATAAGGGATGTGGGATGATAATAACATTTATTGATGTTGCAGGCACTGTGGCAGGCACATTATATGCATTGGATAAATTCTGGCTCAACAGAAGGAAGAACTTTCTAATCCACTAGTATAATTCAGTAATAAAATCTCTGTTTTGGGATTGAGTTCCCATCACCAGGGCTGTTCAAGTAGAAGCTACACAACTACTTGGCTGGGGATGGGAAGAGAGAGATTCAGGTATTGGGTATACAGCTGGATGAGATGACTTCTAGGGTTCCTTAAGCCCCTATATCTAACCATAGACTCTAAATCTATTATTCTAATTTGAGAATTAGAGACAGGGGAATGACTCAGACAAAACCTTGAACTCCACTCTTTCCTGGGCTAGCCGTGTAACTTTGGGTAAGCTACACAGCCCCTGTTTCCCAGCCCCAGCTTTCAGTCTCCTCGTCTGATTAAATAAGGTGGGTTCAGAGCCCAGCAGAGCAGGTGCTCACCAAGACTTAGTTCTCATCCGCCTTCCCTAATAAACTCCTTCATGTTGTTCTGTCCTTTCCTTTATTCAACAAATAGCCCAGCTCCACCTCTGTTCTCTTTACAAGTTGGCTCTACAGGCCAGCAAATGGCTGCCCTTTTTGGCTTAAATTATTTTGAGTTGGGTTTCTTGTGTTAAAGGCCCCTGCCTAATTCAGACGTCCAAGTCAGGACGTCACCAGGCAGCTGGATCTGTGGGTGTGGAGCCGGGAGTGCGATCTGGGTTTGAGACGTGAGTGTGGGAGTCATTGGTGCATGAGAAACGGGGAGAGCTAGCCCAGGGAGAGAGCAGACACCCAGGACCGAGCCTGGAGGCCTTCCTGCAGGTACCTGACAACTCTTCCTCCCTGCTCTTGCTCCAACGTGCCATGGAACTGGGGGCTTTGATAATTGCTCAAATTTACTAACAGAGCAAGGAACTCAGAACTTTTGTGATGGAATCCCCTGGTGCTTGCCTTCCATCGCCCCACTGTACCAAAGCTTCTCTCAACAATCGCCTTCATTTTATAGCGAGAAGAAGCTGCTGTTTGCTCCTAACCTGCCTGGGGACACCCATCCTTGTGCTGCTCCTCAACCACTGGCTTTCCCAGCCACACCAGCAGGTGGCGCTGCAGCAGCCAGCACAGCTGCCCTGGGGAGTCCAGCCACGCCTGGCGCCTCCTCCTCGTGTGTCGGCAGCCCACACCCTGAGGCTTGACTTGGAGGGTGCTATGAGCGAGTGCTGGGGGGGGAGGATGGAACTGTGTAAGAATATGTTGTTTCTGCTCCGGGAAAGGGTAGGAAGGCACATGAGTAGGGAAGCGGAGGCGAGGAGGGACACCCACGGACTTTGCCTCATAGCCACTGGCTGCGCACCTGGCTCACCTGACACCCACCTGACGCCCACCCAGCTCTTCGCCTGTGTCAGCAGCGCTCACCTGTACCAAATCCCTCCTCATTCCCACTAACCCACCTGGCTGAGATCCTGGCCCGTCTTCTGGGAGTGCCCATGTTAAAATCACGTGCTCAAGGCTAAGCTGGCTTTGAATCCTGGCTCTGCCGCTCACTTAGTTGGGGGACCTCAGGCAAATCGCTGAGCCTCTCTGACCTTCCCTTCTGATGAGAATCACCCTGAGATAGTAGCTACTTCAGAGGGGTGCTGTGAGTCTGGGACACAGTAAGGTATGTGTAACCCAGCTACCACCCTCACCTGATATCTGGACCCGACATAAAACTTCAGAGAGCCCACTTGGCCAAGACATTAGAACATGCGGAAGTTGTCAGAGGGAGCTGGAGGAGGGGCTACATCAGAGCGAACCAAAACCCTCCACTGGGCTCCCCTGCTCCTTCGCCTCACCTGCTGCTTTTCTCCTTTCTCTCTCCTCATGTGCTCTGCTGCCTTTCCAGGAGCACAATCAACGTACTCCTGGCCGGGCGCGGTGGCTCACACCTGTAATCCTAGCACTTCAGGAGGCCGAAGTGGGAGGACTGCTTGAGGCCAGGAGTTCAAGACCAGCCTGAGCAAGAGAAAGACCCCGTCTCTACAAAAAATAGAAAAATTAACTGGGTTTTGCGCCTGTAGTCCCAGCTACTTGGGAGGCTGAGGCAGGAGGATCCCTTGAGCCCAGGAGTTTGAGGTTGCTGTGAGCTATGATGACGCCACTGCACTCTAGCCCAGGTAACAGAGTGAGACCCTGTCTCAAAAAACAAAAAAAACAAAAAAAGCAAAACCCCAAGCAAATATACTCCTAAGCAGATTCATCATATTCTAAAGTCTTGGCAGTGAGCAATATCCTTTCCCACAGGGTCTCATTTTATCATAATATTTTCCCAAAGAAAGGCAGTTTCCTCCTTAAGAGAAATTCTAAAGCTGGATGTTAAGATATTTTTTCTTCCTTGTTGTGTAACAAGATGGAACATCTCCAAGAGTGCGTGATGCGTGAGAGATGCCGAGTACACTGAAGCCAGGGTCGCACTGAGTCGATGTTGCTGTCCTATCTCCCCGCCCAAGGAGCCAGTTCTCAGAGTCCAGGGGGCAGTGGCTGGAGCTCACCTGGCGACGCCTTTGCATCAGCAACGCAGAAACATACTCTGATGATCTGTGGCACCCGCTTGTTTTGGGTGACTTTTGAAGTCTTCTCTCTGAGATCTCTAACTGCGTGTTATTGGCAGGAAAGCCAGTATCCAGGGTTTTTGACCACTTCTTCATGATGGTGACAGCAATGCAATGCAGTGGGTGTTGTTAAGAGCACTGGTGGGGCGGGAATTGTCACCTCTCTGAGCCTTACCTATCTGCTCCAAAGAACCAGGGGTCTGGACCAGATAGTTGCTAAACTCCAGAGTTTCCAGAGGCTTTGAGTCTATGCATCTCACTTACGACAATCCAGGACAGAGGGCGGTAAGTGGGTGGGTTGCTCTCAGATGATTTCTCTGGTCTAAATATTTGGCTCAGAACATGTTCTCTTCCCTTTCTCTGTCTGGAAAAACTGATCAAGACAAGACCAGTGTGACCCTGGCTCCGAGCCCACAGAAAGCCTTCACTCCAGGAACAACTGCCTTGAGAGTGGAGGTAGAAAATCCCCTTTGCAAGCTGTCTTTCAGAAAGCACAAAGGGGCGATCAGCTTGCTCAGCAAAGCTCCCCTTGATAAGATAATACTCAGCCTGAAGGAGGTGGCCTCTGGGGGTGCAGGGAGCAGGAATGGGGGAGCACTCTGGGCTGTTACTTCGTTGGGGGCCTCAGAAGGGCTTTTGTTAGCTCAGCCGGCCCAGCGGTCTTGCTCAGTTGAACCAAGCACTTCATTAACTCCTAGGATGTGTCAGACACAGGGCCAGGCACTGGAGCTAGAGAGATGAGCAAAACAGGGTACCTGTGCTTGAGGGGCTCCTATTTGCCTTGCCTGAGTCCCTCACGCTACCATCTTGGGGTACATCCCCAGATCGCTGGAGCCTGTTCTTTCCTGCCTCCCCCAGCACGCACGGCTGAGGGGGAGTGGGAAGAACACGGCACCACCACTGACAGGCTGTGTGGTCTTGATCAAGTTACCTAAGTACTCTGGGCCTCAGTTTCCTTAAGTACAAAACAGAGATAATGATGCACAACTCCTAGGACTTCCGGAGGATTAAATGAGACAAGGGATGTGGAAGCACCCTGCGCAGCATTTACACACATTTGTTGACTTCAAGTCTTTAGGTTAGGGACGTGCTTATGAAAGCTCTTCGTTCAAGGTGTCAGTTTGGTGGCTGGTTCCCACTTGCCTGTCCTAATTGGCATCCCCCTCTCAGGACAGACCCATGCCTCTTCCTGCTCGCTGGACCTCAGGGTCTGGCACATAGCAGGTGCTTGATACTTTGTTGAATGAATGAATGAATAAGTGAATTTCCCCATCCTGCTTTCTTCCAGTCCAAGTGCAGAGGACGAGTACATGGAACTGTCCCCTCTAAACCAGGCAGGAGTAGAGGGTCCATGCTGGTCCCCATGGGCTCTGTATTAAGGTAGGCTCAGCATGGGATCACAGCTGAGTCCTGGACTAGCCAATGGCCAGGTTTTCCTGTGTGACCTTGGGTGTGGCACTCAACCTCTCTGGCCCTCTGCGTCCCATCTGTAAAGGGCATTGTGCTCTCAGAAGCCCAGGTTCTAGGATCAGGTGGCCCTCTGAGGTCCCCCTGTTTCTAGCTTTGTGTCTGTGGACTTCCCTCTTTTTCCTTCCACTATAAACGCAAACTTTGGTCTTGCCCACCCAGATGGAGAAGAAATCAGAGTCTGCTTTTTGAGCCATAATTTTCGGTTTGATGTTTTTACTGTGTCTTGCTGAATGATTTAAGTGTGTTCACAAATGATTATATTGTGCCCCTTTAAAGCAATTTGAAAATCAAATAAAATACTAAAATCGAACCCACCAATCAGCCGGCAACAGAGGCAGCAGTGGGGTCTCAGGGGAGGCTTGTCCTTGCAGGCAGCACAGAAGCAGCGTGGCACCCTCCCCCCGCCCTGCCTGGCTTCAGTGAGGGCTCAACCCACAAGGTCAAAGCCGAAAGGAAGAGTTCGGGACTAAGCAGGAGTCACTGTTAGGAGACTACGCAATAATAACACCTGCCAATTGGTGCTTGGGGTAGGTACTTTAAAAAGGTCATCTCTCTTCATCCTCACAATGACCCTGGGAGATTAGGGTGACTACAGACTGCCCAAAAGACTGACTTTACACTAACAGATGATATAAACACAGCCGGTATTTCTTGACCCCTTACTATGTGCCATTTCTAAGCATTTTACTAGGACCGACTCATTGCAACCTCGTAACAGCCGTGTGGGACTGGTACTTTTACTATCTCCATTGATAAGACCCGGTGAGATTGGAGCCCGGAGAGGTTACATTTCCCTGGTCTCATGGGTAGTGGGTGGCAGAGCTGGGGTTGGAAACAAGCAGTCTGTGCTCTTCACAACCACCTATGCTGCCTTGCCAAAAGGAGGAATAGACCACAGCAGGGTGGCGGCCACAGGAAGTGGAGGTAATTATTGGGTGGGTGGGCAAAGGCCGTCACAGAGATTGGAGAGATGGGAACATGTGTTCTTAGACGCCAGTATGGGAAATAGTGATTAGATTCATTGAACAGTTTAGTTCTTACAGCAATCTTGCAGTTGAATATTATCCCCATTTTACAGATGAGCAAACCTCAGTATCTTGTCTAATGGCACACCGCTAAGAAATGGCAGAGGCAGGATTCCATCCCCGGTCTGTCTGACAGCAGGGCTGCAGATTGGGAGCCGGGGGACATCCCAGTCTTGGCTCTGCTGTTAACCTGCTGCCCTCTCTGGGAGATTTAGCATTTTCATCTGCAGTATCCGAGTTCAGAATAGATACTCTTGAGGGATAGTATACTCTAGGTGGTGGGTGCTCTATAAGGCAAACCACATGACTTCTCCCCCTCCCCCATCCTCGCCATATGGCAGACATCACCAGTCACCGCAGATATGGCCTTAGAACTTATCTAAACACTGTCATTTGATTGAAATTGGAAATGAGAAGAAATGTTCCATTTTGGGAGGCTTCATATGTAGAAACCATCAAACCACACATTGCTAAATATTCACCCAGAACAGACAAAACTTATTATGTATTATATAAAATACAGAATGTGCTCAACATGACTTCCCTGCAGGAACAGCAGCCACGCCCTGCTCTGTTGGGAAGGAAGGAACACCCCGACTGGCATTCGGACCATCGGACCGTGCAGGGAATCACCCCATCAGTATTCAGGCGCGCCCTGCTCCTGCGCTGGGACCGCACACAGTTATTTGTCATGCTGGCTGGAAACTAAGTAGCAGTAGTAACTGATGTAGCACTTCAACGGGCAACAGAAATTAATTTAAAAAGTGAACTACCCATGGTTTGCGACTAATAAAATAATAAGCTCATATCCATTGCAAAAATGTCTATGCGTGGGAGACAATGTGACAAGAGCAGAAAATGTGAATTAGTTATGCAAAATGGCAAGAAGTTTTTTTTTTTTTGAAAGACTATAGCTTGCCTCATTTTAACATGACTTTCACCTTGAGCCTCGCTGCCTCTAGACATCCTCTGCAGCTCTACAAGAATCCTTTCAGCTTTCATGTCATGGGACAGACACGGCCCCTGCCATTCTGTTTCCATCCATCCACCCATCCACCACCCACCTGCCTTCCACATGTCTAATAAACATTTATTAAGCACCTGATTTGTTCCAGGAACATTGCTGGGAATTCAGGCTATGAAGATGACAAAGATGGAGTCCCTACACCTATGGGGCTTACCGGCTAGAAAGAACAGAAACAGATGTAACCAAGCAAGTGCTACATTGGGTAATAAAGCATAGACGGAGTAGTGGGGTCATGGGGCAGGGGGTTGATTCAGAAAAGACTTTATGGAGGGGGTGGTCACTCTGATATGAGTCTAGAAAAACTGTGGTTCATTAGGTAGATTAGGAGCGGGAAGAGTATTTGGGGTAGAGGGAACAGAATGAGCAAAGGCACAGAGGTATAAAGAGGCCTGGCCCAGTAGAGGAGCCTCCGGCAATGCAGAAGGCTGGCATATGGGTGAGTGTCAGGCTGGGTGCAGTGCTCAGTGCCTAGGGAACGGCCCGGACACCGTACCAGCTGAGCGACTGAACAATCCCCATAATTGTTACCGTGAATCCTACACACGCAGTGAATATACGTCAAAAGCGGGCGTAGCCCCTGCTAACTTCACGCCCTCCCCACCACTCCGCAGTGCAAGGCTGCCTCGGCAGCAGAGCGTTTCTAGTGTGTCTGTGCACGCCGACGCACCGTTGTAATCGCATCCTCATCGGGACACAATTTCTTGGGCAAGTGCTGTTGGCGCCGCTGGAAGCGTGTTCTTGGCAAATTGCCTCGGTGTGCGATTTGTGGCTTGAAAGCGAGAGAGGAGAAGTGTTCCAGGGATGCGGGTGGGGAGGCGGCCTCACACACAGGAAGGAGCTGGGGCTTTGGCGTCACGCAGGCCTGGCTTGGCCATTCGCAGGCTGATGTGAGGCCGGGCACTTCACCTCTCAGAGCTCAGGTCTGCTTCGGCCCCTCCAGCCCCAGGCCTGGCTAGCGCCTTAAGTGCGCCTTTGTCTTTTTCGGTCTAGGGCTCAGGCAGGTCCACCACCTGACTTGCTGGTGCTGCCGGGGTCCTCAGGACATAGCCCTGGGGCATCCCGATCCCTCCAGACCCTTTCTCTGACCAGCACTCTCAGCTCTGTAAGCTGGAAAGTGCAACTGCATGCCAGACTGCATCTCTGCAATGCATTTCCCTTCCTCCTCCTCCTCTTCTTCCTCTTTCTCTTCCTCCCTTTCTTTCTCTGGTTGCATTTCCATCTTTCTAAGAAAACCTCTCAGTCCAACTTCTACCCTCAACTGAAGAGTATGGTAGAGGCCGGCAGGAGTGACCTTTCTCTATGCTAAACTGGACTATCTCAAAGCTGCTGGGTACAGCTGTGCAGGGCGTGTACTGCACAACTGCAAGAGACTCTACTCACATGGACTAAGGTGTGAACGATGCCTCCAGAGGGCGCACAGGGGCAGCCCTGAGCAGTCTGTTTCCCTGAAGTGCAATTCCATGTGGGGCTTCCCTCTGCTCCTTGGCTAATCGTCTATCTTCACTCTTCCCCTTAACACATACTACGTTTACACTGCAACGGAGACATTCCTGTATGAGTGGGGATTGGGGGTGGGGTCAGCAATCTGTTCATCGGGCATGAATTGGCCTCCTCTCACTGTCTCTTTGGAATGGAGGCCTCTTATTACTTTGCTGTTGTTCAATGGCTGTATTTGAAATGGAAGTTGGGTTCAGGTTAGAATTTTCACTTAATGGGTATTTTTAAAAGTGGAGCACACCTTAATGCATTTGCTACAATTTTGGCTTTAGTTTCCATTCAAAATCCACTTTCTGTACATCTGGATGGGGAATAAAGTGGTGTCCATTGACCCAGGGTGGCTTCTGTCCAGGCTGGGAGTGTGAGTGAGTGGGTGCTGGGTGTGTGTGGTCGGGGAGCTGGACGCAGGCAAGGGCGGCCTGCTCACTCCGGCCTCTGCAGCCCTCCTGTCCTCCCCTCTGGCCACTTGCCCACTCCCCGCCCCACAGGAGCGCTCCACGAGCCCCAGGACGGATTCTGAACTAGGCAGAAGCGTTTTCAGCCCACCCAGCACCACGCTTCGGGTCTTAGCCTTGAACGCAGAGGGAAGGGGACGCCTGCATGGGCAGCGGGTGTGAGGGTCCCTGCATGCGCAGCCTCAGCTAATCCTCACGATCATTCCCCAGTTAGGGGTCGAGAGCAGCTGCAGCATGTTGCCAACTCCACGCCTGGCACTCCACCAGGGAGGCATCTGGAGGCCCGGCAGAGGTATCAGAATGAGCCCCAGCCGCCTTCTCCCTTTGGGACTCTTCTGCGGGGGTGTGGGTCCCCCGGGGTGGAACCAACCCCAGAGCTTGTGCTCAGGAGCTGGGGGAGTTTCCTCCCTGTGCCTGTGACACTGTGTGATTAAGGCTCTGCTGCGTCCCACCGGGCCCGAGGCAGCCTAGCAGGAAGGTCTGCGCGCACCAAGAAGTTGCCATAACCTTCACCTTTATTGGCCCCTTCCTGCATCTTTTCAGTGGGGGAAGGGTGGATGTTTACAGGCTTAACACACGTGTGGCTTTCGTGGGATTCTGCAAGGGTGGGATGTGGAATCCAAAGCTTACGCTCTTGAGCCACTTGGCTCTCAGAGGTGAGGGTGAGCTCTTGGGTCCAATCTTTGCAGCTCAGCTCTGCACTGACTGGAGTGCCTGCTTCCTACGTAGGCTGGTTCCCTGGTTCTTGTGTTTATAATACCACACTGTGTTCCACAATTCCCCAAATAATGAATTTTCATGGGGGGCTCATTCAAATTTTGAAAACCCATCTATCGTTATATGTTAGTCCTTCAAATGGTGGCCTTCCTCCACCCCACCCCAGAAACGCCGCAATCCTTGGCACACTGGGCCACATGTCTTATATGAGTCAGAGCTCACTTTACAATCTTAAAAAACCTTCTTTTTCACTAAATGATTTCAATTTTGTGTGACTGAGCTGGTGGTCTTCTGTGGCTGCCAGCATTGGTTTTAAAGTCTATGGGGTGCATCCTGAAACACTTTGAAGGGGAATTGGGCAGACACTGCCCTTTACAGACATAATCATGAACGCTTTGGTCATTAGGAAGGACTGCAACGGAAAGATAAATATACCACCCGCTTCAGGAGCTCCAAGCCATTCGTACCTGTCACAGACTGATGTGTGTCCTCCTCCCCTGCAAATTCCTGTGTTGAAGCCCTAATTTCCAAGTAAGGAGCTCAGGCTCTGGATGGTCCACATACATCCTAATGCATGCGTCCGATCAGTTATGGTTGTTGCCCCTACTCTACAGAAAAGGAAATTGAGTCAAGAGAGGTCATGTCACCTGCTGCAGGTTACACAAGTGCGGAATCCAGTCCCCGAAATCTGCCCCAGGTCTGGTGCCCTGGGTCTTAAACACATGAACAGTGCCCCTAGGCCCCCTGGACAGGGGTTCTGCCTGAGTTCTGCGGTCCTTTCCCAGGGCCTGGAGTCCCAGGTTGGGTTTGGGTCTCTGCGGTTGGTGTAGGGTTGTACCTGCCAGCCTGGACTGTGGGGTGTGGCTGCAGAGAGAGATCTGCCTGTCAATTTCACACAGAGGGGACGGTTTCGTCCAGGTATTGTTTTCTCCCATGCTTCTCTGCCCTCCTGGTTTGGTCCTAAGAAGGATATGCACCCTCACCTTCCCACTGGGGGCCCAATGGGGCGGTATCAGCGTCCGCATGGGACACACGTGGTCTCCTCCTGGAAGAGATGGTGTGGGCAGGCGAGGTACCACATGATGTCATGCAAAGAGCATGGACTTCGGGATTGGGCAGACCTGGATTCTACTCCTCAGCTGTGTCTCCATCTGCAGAAGGGGGCCGCCAATACCCCCGCAGGTCTGCTGTGGAGACTGAACAGAATGGCCTAACAGAGCGTTAGCACAATGGAACATAGTGGGTTCTTAGTCAGTACTTGGAGGTAGAATGGTGTGGTTGAAAGACTGACCATGGCCTCAGGCAGACCTGGGTTTAGGGTCCAGCTCTCTCGTATATTGGCTCAGTTTCCCCATC
>CAUYSK010106949.1:0-47122 GCA_963575035.1 Avahi laniger
TTAGCTGTCCAATTAATTTCTTTCTATTTTTGGTAGAGACGGGGTCTCGCTCTTGCTCAGGCTGGTCTCGAACTCCTGAGCTCAAACAATCCTCCCGCCTCGGCCTCCCAGAGTGCTAGGATTACAGGCGTGAGCCACCGCGCCTGACCCCCAATTACATATATTTTAACTTTAGAAGTACATACATTTTAACTTTAGATAAACAGGGTACTGAGACATATCAAGGCTATCTTAAAAAATCATAGCTTTTCTTTATCTTGGATGTGAGGAATTTAAGATTTTGATACATATACCTTTATTTTTTATTTCAAAATATTATGGGGGTACAAATGTTGAGGTTACATATATTGCCTTTGCACCATTCGAGTCATAGCTACAAATGTGCCCGTCCCCAGACAGTGCATACCATACCCGTTAGGTGTGGATACATATACCTTTAAACACAGATTTCATTTAATCCTGATCACTTGTTCCCCTAGCCAAGGAACAGCTTTAGTGTCTACTTTGACTCATTTAACAACTATATATTGAGAGCCTGCTATATGTCAGACACTGAGCTGAGGCTCAAGACACAGTCTCTACCCTTTTAAGGTTCAATCTCTACTAGAGGAATAGCATGAAGACACATTACTCCAATTTTGGATAGTTACTAAATGTCATGACAGAGGTACACACGGGGTCCTAGGAGAGCACTGAGAAAAGGCACCTAACTCAGCCTATAGGTGGATGTAAAAGCTTCCCCATCCAGACCTGCTTCCATACCAAGGTGATTTAGGCTCAGAAAGGCCTAAATCCATTATCCTCTTTATAGATAAACAACTAAAAATAATGATTGTACATTAAAAAGAGCCCGTTTTAAAGTCACAGATAGTAGGGCTATCATTCTTTTTTAAATAAAGTAACCTAAACATTTGTACCCCCATAATATGCTAAAATAAAAAAGAGTTATGCATTAATATAAAATTTAAAATAAAAAATAAAAAGCTTTGAGGTTTAAAAATAAATAAAAAATAAAAAAAAGATGTGGCTTTGCTTGAATTATGGCATTTCTCTGTCAAAGAAATTATTTTCTAAATCACAGAGAGCAAAAAAATTTGGAAACTTACAATTCTGGATCAGAAATGAGCCAACATTTATTAAGTACCCTGTGCATACTTGGCATTGTAATAGCTGTCTTATGGACATTATGAAAGAAAGAAAAATTCTGGTGCCTGTCACGTAAAACTTTACATATATTATAGCTTGGTGTAAGTTATGTGTGAAAAAAGCTTACTATAAATGTCACATTGAAACAATAGTTAGCACTTCTTACTTAATTTAGTATCACCTCAGAAAAAGCCTATTTATACCACATGTTTGTTAATTTTGGGATTATATCATATATAATTACTTGATGAGCCTCGTAATTTTGGAATATTAATATAAGGCTTGTAAAATAAATAAATTTGTCAAGTTACGCAGTTCTAATTTTGAGTAAAGGAAGAGAATTTAGACAGAATCATTACATAACTGATATTTTTTTTCTCATTGTTCTGCCCTACTGTGCTGTTAGCCTAGTTAACTCTTACCAATGGGTCTCAGTGCAAGCACATTTTTCTCTATTAGGCTTTCTGTGACTCCCGTCGTTCAGGAGAGATGTCCATCTTGGGGACTCCCCTAGCATACTGTGATTCCTTCATCATTGTATTATACTAATCACATTCTTACAATTGTTTTGTCCACCACTCACCTGTCCCTCCCATGACACTGTAAACTCAAAGAGGAAGACTGTTTTGATCATAGTTCTATCCAGGATTTAGCAGGATTTAGCCCGGCCCTTGGTAGGTGCTCAATAAATATTTGTTGGATGAATATATCCTTCCACTCTTTTTCTCTCTCTCTACACACACACACACTTCAGATTAAATCATACTTTTTTTAGTAGCTAAGTTTAAAGAAATCAATCCTAAGAACACCTTTTCCCATTATTGATTGTTCCCCCACAACTTTTTTTTTGAGACAGGGAGGGTCTTGCTCTGTTGTCCAGGCTAGAGTGCAGTGGCATCATCATAGCTCATTGTAAAACCTCAACCTTTCGGGTTCAAACAATCCTCCTGCCTCAGCCTCCCAACTAGCTGGGACTACAGGTGCACACCACGACACCCAGCTAACTTTTTATTTTTTGTAGAGACAAGGTCTTGCTATGTTGTTCAGGCTGGTCTCAAACTCCTTGTCTCAAGTGATCATCCCACCTCAGCCTCCCAAAGTGCTAAGATTATAGGCATGAGGCACTGTGCCTGGCTCCCACAACATTTTAAACCAGCAGTCCCCAAACTGTTTGGCACCAGGGACTGGTTTCCTAGAAGACAATTTTTCCGCAGACTGGTGGGGGTGGGAGGCAGATGGTTTCAGGATGATCCAAGTGCATTACATTTATTGTGTAGTCAAACCTCTCTGCTAATGATAATCTATATTTGCAGCTGCTCCCCTGTGCTAGCAACACCGCCTCAGCTTCATCTCAGATCATCAGACATTAGATTCTCATAAGGGGTACACAATCTAGATCCCTTGCATGCTCAATTTACAGTAGGGTTCACACTCCTATGACAATCTAATGCTGTGCTGATCTGAGCTCAAGTGGAGGTGCAAGAGATGGAGAGTGGCTGTTAATACAGATGGAGCTTCACTTGCTTGCCCAAAGTTCACCTCCCGCTGTGCTGCCCTGGTCCTAACAGGCTACCTACCGGTTCAAGTCTGTGGCCCCAGGAGGTTGGAGACCGTAGTTTTTAATGGCTGCGAAGTGTTTTATTGTATGGATATATCATAATTAAGTAATCAATGTCCTCTTGTACAACAGGTTCTTTCCAATTTTTCCCAATCCAGAACAACGATTAAAACTATTCTAGCTATCTCTTTGCATCTTACCACAGTCATTACTGGAGGCAGCATAACTTAGTGGTTGAGGGCATGGCTTTGGCAATAGAATGACTTGATTAAATTCTAGCTCTAATGCTTAATTAGCTGTGTGCAGTTGAGAGTGCCTTAACTTTTCTGGACATTAGCTTCATCTGTAAAATGGTGAAAATAACATCCTTGACTTCATAGGATTCTTGTGAAGAATGAATTCATTATTAACATACTATAACAATAAATTCATTGTTACACAAAAAGCATTACGACAATATCTAGTACCTAGTAAACATTTAATAAGATGAAGCCATATGAGAGTTAGCTCAGTAAGACTTTGCCATGTGGAATGCTTTCCAACTGGCAAACTCCCTCAAGACCCAACGTAAACATTGTCACTTTTGCTGAGACCTCCCTGACCTACCGTCTCCCCACCCCCATCATTCCTTCCTCTGAGCTAAAATTACGCCCAGTCAGAACATGGATCAGAATCAACGCTATTTCATATTTGTTTTCATGGATGTCTTCCTCCCTGAGAGAGGGAAATGTATTGTATTCACTTTCTTATTCCTACAATCCAGCATAATGCCTGGCACACTAGATACTGAATGTTTGTTGGATGAACAAATTTACTCCTATAGCATGATTTTTAATGGTTATCTACTATGGTAAGTCCTTCATGTTATACTGTAGGAAAGATATTAAAATAGAGACCAAGGGCAGACTTGAAGGAGAAGGTCACAAAACCAAGGGTTGACTATGTGTGAGTCTATGTTTTTTTTTTTAAATACCTATTTTATAACGTTTATCTCATTAAAAAATTGCCTACTGTGGAAAACAGACTCTACCTCCTTTCTAATTCTCAAAAAGAATCATTTTAATATTACTCTTGTGAAAGATAGTGAAAAAAACTTCTCTCAAAAAAAATTTTTTTTGTTACTGCTTAAGCTGAGAATTGTCCCAAAACTGTCGATAACAGAAAAGAGTAGAAACAGTTTCATGGTATATTGGAAAAAGCTTAGAAGTAGATTTTATTGAGCAATGAGTAACTGCATATTGATCAACTGTATTAGTGTTACATAATATGTAGTTAGATTAGAGGTCATTTGAAAGCATTATACTCTTACATTTTGTTTATTTTTATTTTCCACTTTTACAATGGGATAGAATAGGCTACTTGTAAGGAAATAAGCCTGCTACCTCTGGGGGCATTTAAGCAGACACTAGATACCTCTTAGGTATTTCTAGACCATATTTCTTTATTAAAGTCTAGACAACATAACATAGAAAGTCTCTTCCTCCTCTTCAATGCAAAGATTCTATGTGATTCCATTAAACACTTAACCTGAAAATAAACTGCCTTTGCACCTAACCACTTGGTTTTTTTTTTCTTATTTTGTTAAGAATTTGGTCATTCTTTCTAATAGAAGAGTCTTTCTCATCACTGTTGGTTTATTTATCTATATAATCCAACATCTTTCATTACTATTGCTATAAATATGGTTGGGAAGAATTCTTATAACGAACTTTTGGTTATATGAGTATATCGAATATGGATAGCGTCAGGAAAAATGTATAAGTCACTTATAGATTAATAATATGTAAAAATATAGTTAAAACTCTCTTCAGGAAGGTTCTCATTAAATCATACTGTATGTTAATACCTTGAAAAACCTAATACAGGCTGAATATCCCTTATCCAAAATGCTTGGGACCAGAAATGTTTCAAATTTGGGATTTTTTTTGGATTTTGGAATACTTGTATTATACCTACCAGGTAAGTATCCCAAATCCAAAAATCTGGAATCTGAAATACTCCAATGAGCATTTCCTTTGAGTGCCATGTCGGTACTCAGAAAGTTTTGGATTTGGAGCACTTCAGGTTTCAGACTTTTGGATTTGAGATGCTCAACTTGTTTCAAGAGTGATTTCAGGGCTCACTCTTACTCTTTGCTGTATAATACTAAATGTATCTAGAGCCTACAATAAACACCTCAATATTTATGCTCTGGTAAAAAGATGATGACAAAATTGGGATATCTTATACAGATCTTACCTATTAATATAAAGTTACAGTTAAAAATCTAATATATTAATGCATTTCCTCCTCAAAAAGAGGTAGTCTTCACCAGCTTCCAATACAATACCTTATATTTTTGTACTTCTTGCCAAAAAAGCACCCCATTTTCCAATAAATCTCCTTTTAGAGCCACAAAATGTTGAAATTGTCTTGCAGTAACTGGATTCAATAAAGCTTTACGAAAAGCAATGATTTCACAAGATGAAGATATCCACTTACTCTCCACAGGCTGTCCAAAACAGAGGATACAGAAAATTAGCTGTGTGGTAAAAAGTAATAATAGAGTCATTAATTACGAGCTTCTGTTTCCTTTAATTTTGGCTGTTGAAATTTGTGGCATGGATACAATAGAATTTGGCAGCTTTCTTTAGCCTCTTTTCCTGTCTCTTTTGTCTCTCATATTTTTATGGCATCATTTTTTAAGAGGTAGAGAAAAAAAGAAATGACTGGATGAGTTAGAACATTGTTTAAGAATGTTACCAGTTATTACAGTTTGAAACTATGGTGAAAAACCACATTTTAGTGAATAGTATGAGTTCTATGCTTAAATAGAACAAAGTAATCATAATGTTATGATTATACATTAATATTATATTACTTATTTTATTATTACATATGTTATATATTAATATATAATTCTCCTGCCTTTTCAAAAAAGCAGTTGAACATTTAATATTTTTTTCATATTATCACATATGGGATAAAAAAAGATTTTTTTAATTTTTTAAGAAAAAATTATCAATTAATTCTATAATTTCAATAGAACACTTGCTGAGTCTCAATATAATTTTATCCTGGAAAGATTATGTTTTTAAGTGAGATATCTCTACATTATTTTAATTATAAATTATGACTAATAATTAAGAATGATAACTACTAATAAAGTATTTTTAATAATAAAATTCCTCTGAAGGATTTACTTTACATAACATAAAATCCAGAAGCACTAATGGTGTCATAAAGATATTTTTATCTACATTTACTTTATATCTTCACAATTTTAAAATGTCTACTTTTTTTTATTTCAATCATTTAAAATCGCATATTCAACCCCCTTTTAATCTCTCAGATTCGAAAATATAAGAAAGAGATTTTATTGAATTTATTGAATAGATCTGAATTTTACTGAAGTTTCTCAAATCTGGTTTTAGTGTACAACCATGCAAGGAAGCATCATTCCAAAGGCAACGTTTTAGATGTATTTAGGCATTATGTTAATTAAAATACATGAAAAATAGCCATTACTGACAATGCATAAAATAAATTCCTTGACACAAATCATATGTGACCATTAATATAAGTGTTTAGAGAGTTATGTAAAAAAGTGCTATGGGAACACAAAGAAAGGAGTAACTAAAGCAATCTGAGTGAATAAAACCTTTACAGGGAAGGGCCTTGAGGATGACCTCTGAGTTGGAAACTGAAAACTGAAGGCAACTTCAGGCAGTCTAGATGAATGGTGGTGCTGTTAACCCAAAGTGAATAGATGTCTATCGCTGTTTTAGTGAGGTATATGTCATGTTCTCTGAACAAAAAAGTTAAGAGCCTCACCATATGGTCCATATTAAAATTACAGCCCTATAAATAGGAACAACTATGTATTAGACAGGGATGTTTATTTAAAATCCACTTAGCAAATAATGTTTTAAGGTCTGCTTCTTAAGATACTAAAACTTAGAAATCTAACTAAAACCTGTAATTCAACTAAACAGAAAATATTATACAATATGCAATAATATAAAATATAAGCCCATTCTACTTAAAATTTCAATAAAAAATACAGCAGAAAACAAAGTTTACTTCCTTTCAAGAGGAAAACACAGGAAAGGGCATACTAACATGCATACATTCCTCTAACACTCAAATACATTTTTATCTTTTTTAGTTTGCAGAGGGTCACCTAGGTCTAGTTGGATATTCTATCATGACCTATAGAAGGATAAATACATATAAACTTGTAGGTTCAAAAATAAGACTAAGTTTATCATGCTTTTGCAAAGCAAAATAGGCAATTTCTAGCACATTATAGAATCATAGTGGTTTTAATAATCACCAAAATGATAGTTATCTTAATTCTTTTAAAGGTAAACTATAATTCTAAATAAAGGTGGAATGTAAGTTGATTTAACCTGCTGAGTCCACTGCATATTATTCATTCTTTTTGTGTGTAATCCACTCTTAATAATAAACTGCCATATGCTAGAATGAACAACTTGTCTTAATAAATCCATCACAAGCAGAGTAAAGAAAAATACACATTGAAAGGCAATCAAACACTTCTAAGGTTGACCTGGTCAAGGATCTCTCTAACAACAGAGCTCTGGTAGAGTCACACTTTCTTCCAAATTCCATTCACCGATTAAGAACTGTATCAGACATCATTTGGTGGTTTAGACCAAATGTAGCAGTGTCTACAGTGAGGGTCTTTAAACAGAACAGGAAGGAAAAACAGTATTTTGACAAAGCAAAACTTACAAGAGGAAGAATATAACAAGCAATACTTGCCTTCCAGACCCCGATTTTCCTTTCATGCTTCTGTAGTAAGAGCTCTTCTGCTATGTCTTTCATCTGCACCTAAACGCAAAACCAATTATTTTATTCCAGTTATTCAGAATGTCTAAAGTTTTGAAATCATTTACTAATTTAACAGCTAAATAAAAAATGAGGTAAAGGTCAGCTTAAAAAGAGAGTGCAGTTCAGGAGAAAGAAGATCAAACTTAGAAATGGAAGCCCTACAGCTAGGTCCTTGGGCAAATCACTCAAATTCTCTGAACAGTTTCCTCATCTGCAAAACAGAGATAGTAATACTTGACTGTACGCTTCAAATGTAGTTGACAATTTCACTTTGGCTCACGTGGGAACAGAAGCTGGAGAGACAACTAGGACTTCTCAGATGTTTGTTCTATCTTCTAGCCATATACTTCCACAACTTTAGAAGAGCACAAAAATTACTCAATACAGAGGGAAATACAATAGATAACCTTTTGGATATCTTATTGCCTATTCTTAATATTTCCCTTTTCTTGGGAACCACTCTTGCCAAATCTGTGCTATTGACTCTCCCTCCCCGTCCACAGCAGAATAAATCCAGGAACTGATCTGGAGAGACAAGGACGGTATTCACTGGGACTGAGTCTTTCTGATGGCCATGGCCAGGAGAAAAGATCTGAGAATTCTTTCAGGGTTCCTAGGGCTATCATGGCCAACATCTTTTCCAAAGTTTGGGCATTAACTCTTCCCTTAAGTGTGTGAGATGCCCCAGCACCATTTTAGAATAAATTCTCACCCTTCCTTTTTGTCTTTGGCTTAAGGTTGCCAGAATCAGTTTATTTTGCTGGCCACCCAAAAAATGGTAAGTCAGAAATGACTATGGGTTACAATAAAATTACTGTGGTAAACAAAACGAGAAAATGTGGTAAATAATATTAGTAAGCCAAATGTATTTTTACTTGGCTTTGGATAGAGAATTGGAGTTAGCCCAAAGAAAGGAAATGAGGAGATTTGAGTTTTCCCAAAGCTTATTTCCAAGAACCTTTTGCCTAAAACAAGTCAGCTCTTCTTCTCCATACTAAAAATTCTGTGTTCCCAGCTATACTGTGTTTTCCATAACATACATTGCCCAAATGATTAAGGACGTTTCCAGATAAATAGGCCTCAAAGTGTTTGAGAAATTGAATGGAGGAAAATTTTTTCAGGTTCTTCCCGATCAGTATTAATGGCATGTGGCTTTGCATATTAAAGTACAAAATGACATGTTTTCTGACCCTTGTGTTATTTTTGTAAAGATTAGGTTTGCCTCTTTTTAGGTATGTTAATGACATTTTAAATTATCAAAGTAATACTTATTTCTTATAAAATAAAAACAAAGCAAAGCAAAAACAAACCCATTTTATAAAGTAAAAAGTAAAAATCCTTCTCACTTCCCAAACCCATTCCCAGGAGGGAGATCCTTTTAAATCTTTTTCCATAAGCATGAAGATTGATAGATGGATGATGGATGGATGTATAAATATGCACAGATAGACAAATGTAGCGATGTAAATAGATGTAATGGTGTCATCTTCTATATGGTGTTCTGCATCTTGCTTGTTTCATTCAATAAATAAAACCTTTCATATCAGTACATGTGGAAATCTCATTTTTATATTTTAACCTCATTTTTATAATCTCATTTTATGTGGGAATCTGCATAGTTTTCCATAGCATGAAATTATCATAACTCATTCAATTATTCTCCCATATGTTATAGTAGTGAACGTCCTTGTATATCCTTGTCCATTTGTGTGAAGACTTAATAATATTAAAAATAACTATATTAATAGATAACATTTGAATGTTTTCCATGTGTCAAGCGCCATACTAAGAAACTAAACACACGTTCATTTCATTTCATTTTCACAATGACCTTACAAAGCAATAGCTATTATTAGCTTCATTTTTCAAACGGGGAAACTAATTTATGAAACTTAAAAGTGGTACAATTAATAGGTGGCAGTGTTGAGATTAAAACTTGGGAGTCTGAGCTGGGTGCGGGTGGTGTGCACCTGTAATTCCAGCTAGCTGGGAGGCTGAGGCAGGAGGATGCCTTGAGTCCAGGAGTTCGAGGCTGCAGTGAGCTATGATCATGCCACTGCACTCCAGCCTGGCCAACAGAGAAGCCTGACTCCATGTTTTTAATCGCTGTCAACAGAAGTACAATGGCTAGGTCAACAGGTGTGCACATTTGAGGTTTTGACAGGTACTGCCAATTGCTGTCCAAAGATTATATTAATTTATATACCTTTATCTTTTGACGTGCTCCAAATTGTTCACTTGCAAGAAACAATGGCAACCACACATTTTCTAGCCTATTTAGCACATGCTTCTGAACTTCAATTAGAACAGATGCATCAAGCTGCTCATGGAGAATCTTCCCCCAGCCACCACTTAAACGCATTATCTAAGAAAATATAAATGAAACATAAACTACAAACTTGTGCTTTATTAAAGAAACACTAACAGTCATTAGTTCATTCATTCACTCCAAAATTATTTGGTGCACACTTGATAGGTGCCACAATTTTCATTTTCTGTATAATATCTCCTGGCTATATTGTATATAGACAATTGTGGTTTATGTAGTGGGTGTTTAAGATATATGATTTTGTTTACTTGTGATATATTAAAAAGAACACAAAAGTGGGATTTTTATTCTGTGTGACCATAAGCAATGGCATTTTTTTCTCCATGGACTCAGTATTTTCAACTATAAAATGAGGACATTAGTCTATTCATTTTCTAAGCTCTCTTCTAAGTCTAATATTCTATAAGTCTGTGATTCTAGTCAAATTGACCCATGTGAGAAAGAATTTTCTTTTTTGCATGAGAAAAATGAGGATTAATTAGTTAAGAGACAATCTTGACTTAGATATTTTAAATATGTGTATTACCAACAACTGTTGGTTTGGAGATGGCAGGATCATGGTAGTGGTAGCAATGAAGGGCTGTTCCAACAACTTCTAAAAGTAAAACAGAGGCAGCAGAAAGCAGACGAAGGTCATGTTTTATAGATAAAAGTCACTGATTTGTAAAGGTAGCACCATTTATAAAACACAATTTCTTTGTGGCCCAAATCTTCCTTCTGCTTAATTGTTGATATCAACAAGCTACTAATGGATATTTCCTGCTATAACTCATTCTGTTTTCTACCTATTTCTGTGCACACATTGCCAGAATTTCTGGATTCCTCACTGGCATAACTGCTCTCTTCTTAGTTCTTTTTTGATTAATAATATTAACAAAATAGCACTACTAATAATATTTGTTGTATAAAAGAGAAATCTTCTTAGCCCTCTTTTAATAATATTAATAATGTTTTTGCATAAAAAAGAAAAAGAAGAAAAAAAAAGACTACCTTGCTAATCAAAGAGCAAACTGGCTGCATAACTGAAATTAGGACTAGCATGATCTTTATAAAACTTAATGTGATGTAGACCTCCTTAAGTATAAAATATTAATAAGTAAAAAGTAATGACAAAGATGAAGAAGGATCACTGGGAAAATGCCTCAGTTGTAAGCACATCCATTTGCTATGATAGTAATGGGTGACTTTTTTCACTGACTTAAATTCTCAGCATGTTGTATGTACTATGGAGGATTCACACAGTAGCATCAGATACCATGAAACCTCACACAATGTAGCACAAGCCAAACAGAAAACAAATGCTTTCCATGTGTTTATTTCATACTTGTGCTTATTGAGATACCCAATTAATTTTGCTAATATGTCCCAGATTTGTATCGCAGGGAACCAATGGCAAGGCATTTTTATTAAAGTTGCTCAATTCTAGAATTTCTGTTCCCTCTTACTCCCAAAAGCTTTTGCTTATTATTCTACCCTTCCCCCGCAAAATCTAGCTTTTTAATTTGGTGTCCTGCTTATGAAATGCTATGAATTTTTCTTTAATTAACTAACCTAAGCATTAATATGAAATTTGTATTTTATAAATGTATGCCATTAGGATATGCATTCTTGTAAACTACCAAAATAAAAAATTAGGCCAGGGCCAGTGTTTCACTGTTTCACGGCTGTAATCCCAGCACTTTGGGAGGCTGAGGCGGGAGGATCACTTGAGGTCAGGAATTCTAGACCAGCCTGGGCAAGAGCACCCTGTCTCTACAATAAATAGAAAAATGAGCCAGGTATGGTGGCATGTGCCTGTAGTCCCAACTACTTGGGAGGCTGAGGCATAAAAATCACTTGAGCCCAGCAGTTTGAGGTTGTGGTGAGCTACAATCATACCACTGCACTCTAGCCCAGGCAGCAGAGTAAGATCCTGTCTCAAAAACAAACAAAGAAAAAAACAGACACTATGCACTTGATCTTTAGGTATTAATGTAGTACTAACAAACTTTAAACAAATTATAATAGTTAATTCTTCATATTTCAAAAGTATAAAAATTGAGCCATATTTTATGAGAAGTATTACATGAACACAAGTCCACTGCTGAATCCCAATCTAATGACGCTGTAATTATTAATAAGCTGTGATTAAGGCCATAGGACTGTGGCCCAATAAAATGGCCAAACCTATGTTCCTAGCCAGTGATAATATTTTCTGGGGACAATACAATTGTAAACAGGATTTTCAGAGATTGATTATGTTTGGAGTAATATCTGTTAAGAGAAAAACAGAAAAGAGAGATTAGGTTTAACAGTTGATAATGGCTGTTTTCTACTTGTTGAAAGGTGTAGGGACCTTGTCCATCTTGTTCACCACATTATCCTGAGCACCTAGAATAGTATCTGGTATATCATAGGAACTCATATTTGTTGAATGAATGAATCAGTGGATGAATAGAAGCTATTTTATTTTATAAATTACTTTTCAAAGTAACACATTTTTATACTATGTAGTACTTGAGTGGATTTTAAAGACATTTAATTTATAGATACTTATGAATATCTAAATAAATATCAAAAGTATCTAACATATAAGTCATAAAAGCAAAACAAAAGAAAAAAGAGACTTTCAAGTTGTTAGCAAATAAATTATTGCTTTTCATACATCAATATAAAAAATAGGTGTGCATGCCAATACCTGGTCTTGCTGATGTAGAGAAGCTGGACTGTTGGGTCCAAAGAAATATTTTTTATTAAGGTATTTGTTTTTAATGTATATAGATTTTGCCTCCCTTTGATTTCGATCTCTATAAATTATTCTTCGGAACTGCTCAATGTCTGTCCAGCACATAAGGTCCATGCTAAAATGAAAACAAAATCTTATTTATTTCTCCAAATTCTACTAAACACCAAACACTTTGTTTTGACAGAACTTATAAAGTGGCCATCTTGACTAATTAGCACAACTGATTAGATCACGGAACTAACGAGTACAATAAAGTATCTCTGATCCTTTTCTAGGCCAGTTAGGTTGACTCTATTATACTCCGAATCCTGGCTAAATATATGAATGACAAAGAAGCACTGGGATCAGAAAATAATCTATCATCATTATTGGTGGGGTCTCAGAGTTCTTCCATAAATGATGAACTAGTATCACCAATTTCAAATACGAGAAAATTTACACATATGGCATGTCGATTTGACAACAGGCCAAATTTAAGATAATGTTCATCACAATGAAGGGAAACTATATACAGTGAAATCTGTCTCCCACATCTAACCCGTTTCTGTTAACTTGGTAGAAAATTAATATGAAAAATATATAATCAATACTTCAGCTGCTATTAGATAAATATGTTATAAGGTTCAAGATTCTGGGCAAAACTACAATGTTTCATTTACATATCAGTTAATAAAAATTGTAAAATATTACAAAAATTTCGATATCTTAGTGAAATATAAAAGACACTTTCCAGAAATAGTAAGTAAAGTACCTGTCTAGAGAAATGCAAAAGAAAGAAATAGCAAAAAGGAGAAAAAATAAAGCACACTGGTGTTTTAAGTTAGCCGATGCTAAAAACATCAACATATATTGTGTAACCATTTAAAATAACAATTTGGAGGCTGCAACAATCAAAATGCACTCCAACAAAAAGTTAACCCTATAGCCAGGTGCATTGGTTCGCTGTAATCCCAGCTACTTAGGAGGCTGAGGTGGGAAGATTGCTTGAGACCAGGTGTTCAAGATCACCCTGGGCAACATAATGAAACCTCCTGAAAATAAGTTATCCATACAGATTTCATGTAATCATGTTTGTTCTGACATGAGTAAAATCTAGCACCAAATCACTAGTATAAAATGTTGACTCAAAATCAGTACCTTAGAAAAATTGTTTTAAATGAGAAATATGCTTAAAAATGGTTATATTCCTCACCTTGCAGAATGAGCCTCAAGAAACTGGCGGAAATGTTCAAACTCCAGTTTGTTGTTAAACAGATCATTAAAAGTAAAATGCCTGTATTCTTCAGGAACGTTATTCCAATATCTGGTCTTTTTAGAGACGTTAGAGAGTGACAAAACACTAGTTCCAATTTCACCAGTGGTGTCCTAGTGAAAGGATACTTTTTATAAAAATCTCTTAAATACAACAAATTCTTTACAATTTTAAATAGAGAACTAAAAGAAAAATGATCAGGCCAAGGCCATTTAACAATTCAATGGCAGAACTGGAAGGACTCCAGGTGGCTCAGATTCTAGCTTATATCAAATTCTGTTCTGTTCCTTTCCACTCCATTCCATTTTCAAGAACATTTAGTAAACATCTACAATACATAAAGCACTTCTTTGTAAAATATTAATTTTATTATTTTTCATAGTATAGAAGTAATGTCTTTTGTAATAAAGAAGAAAATAAACTACCATTCAAAGATAATCACCATTAACATTTTTGTATATAGTCTTTCAGTTCTTTTTGTACATGTACAAATAGTTTATTAAAAATGAACAGGCTGGGCGTGGTGGCTCACGCTTGTAATCCCAGCACTCTGGGAGGCCGAGGCGGGCGGATCGTTTGAGCTCAGGAGTTTAAGACCAGCCTGAGCAAGAGCGAGACGCCGTCTCTACTAAAAATAGAAAGAAATTAATTGGACAGCTAAAAATATATAGAAAAAAAAATTAGCCAGGCATGGTGGCGCATGCCTGTAGTCCCAGCTACTTGGGAGGCTGAGACAGTAGGATTGCTTGAGCCCAGGAGTCTGAGGTTGCTGTGAGCTAGGCTGATGCCACGGCACTCACTCTAGCCCAGGGCAACAAAGTGAGACTCTGTCTCAAAAAAAAAAAAAAAAAAAGGTATATAGCAAGTTAAAGAATAATGACTAAACCCTTTTCTATTTCCTGCTTGATTTCCTTTTAAAGGAGAGTATTGGTTTGTTTTTTTTTTAAATTACTCAGATATTCTTTACATAAAGAAAAGCAGGAAATTAGAATTCTCTTAACAAGCATATCTTCTAGAGTGAAGAATTCCAGATGAAGGAACAAGTGACTAGAACAAAAGCACTTTCATAAGTTTAGAAATGATGGCTCTATCTGGATCTATGTAAGAACAAAAAAAAAATGAATCAAATGTTGTCTGTGTCGTGCTGATATAATAATATCTTGTTGAATCTTGCAGTCTCATCCCAATGTCTGGCATCCTACACATACCTCACGCCAGGTGTGAGTGGCGTTAAGGCAGCCCAACAGTGATAACAGCACCTTGAGGAATACGATAAGCAGAGAATGTTTGCCACTTGGGTCATCCCAGAAAAATTGCAGAGACATAATAGAAAAAAAGAACCAAAACTACAAAGGCATTAAAAAAAAGGTTAACTTATAAAGAAACCAAAGTGACAGTCTTTCTTATTTATAATTATGGAAAGCATTAAACGCACGTTACTGTGAGTGTAGATAAGACTTTCTTTATCTTTAGCTATGTACTCTCGGGAAACTGAATATTTTGTAATGCTTTATACAAAATTTTTAAACTTTTCTTATTGAAATCAATTGACTATCCAAAAATATGTGTCTTTCTCTGCTTCCATTCCATGATTTATAAGGAATTAGCTTTAGCACTCTCTTTAGAGCGTAGGTTGCAAAGGCATTTTACCTTCCACCTCACAGTAATTTTTAAACCACATCAATTATTTTTCATGTGCAGCTGTTTTCTATCCACAAATTATTGCTCTGGGCATTTTAACTTTACCACACATTTCAGAAGAGAAGGAATGAAGGGGAACCAGCTAATCTACAAATGTTTCACCTATAGTAGATCCGACCAAAAAATGGGGAAGGATGTGACCCAAAACTTCTTTAGAAATAGGAATTGCTTGTTAATTGTCTAAACATCGAATATATAAGCCACTTTACTAGCATTTACTTATCATCAAAGAGTTGATCCCCAATTTACTTTTTCCCCTACTATTTATTCGTGCAATAAATACTTATATGCTGCAAAACATAAACAAAGCATAAGGCTGTCCTCAAAAAGCTTACAATCTGATATGGCATGTGATAATTTGCACATAAAGTGATAAGAAAATACCACAAAACAATAAAACACACCAGACACTGGAAAGCCCAGAAAAAGGAAAAAAAGCTGGCTGGAGATGGTGATATGGTTTGGATGGATTAAAGATGGGCAGGAAAAACATTCTCCAAAGGCATGAGTGAAGGTTTAAAATAAATAAGGAATGTGTAGGATACATTGGCAGACATTCTTACGGGGGCAGGGTAGAATAACAGAATTTAGCACTGCATGGGGGCTTAGAGATCTTCTAGGCCAATCTTTCTGAACATGCAAACATCTCTTTTATAACATCTTTGGACAGTAGCTGTTTAATATCTATTGATATATTTCTTGTTGGTTTGTTTAGCAGAACACTGACTATGCTCCAGGTACTGATGTAAAGACTTAACAAACATTAACTCGGGTGGTCCCTATGACAGAGAAATTATCATTATTGCCAATTTACAGGGGAGGAAATGAGACAAGGAGAAGAGAAGTGATTTGCCTCAGGTCCCAGAGCTGGGAAGTGGCCAGGCAAACATCCTCTGGCTGTTGAATCTGTGCTCGGAGGAGCACTCCCCCTTGCCCAGGATAGATGCTCTTCCACTGTTGGCAGCTAAAATGTTTGGACAGAAGGTTGGAAGCTACTAAAATTTTTCCTACTTTCCAGCATTATTTGTGATGTCAGGTTGCCTCATACAAATTCAGATTTCAAGCGAACAATGATGTGGAACTTTAAGGATTTGAGTATAAATGAGTTGAAATTGTCACAAAGTATAGTTACTTAGTACTTGTTTAATACTAAAACCACTGAGTGATATCTGTGATTTTTAAAAATTTCTTTTAAAATATACAAACTGAATCTAATTTGACAAATTTAGTGATTCTATATATAAAAATACATATACTCAATCTATTAACTTGTGTAAGTCTTTAAACGCCCCAGTGGCACAGGATACTACAAAATATATAAAGGCCAGGGATCACTTTGGAGATAGAATTTTCAGATCAATTGAACAATTTGTCTCTGAGATGCCTTCAATTGAGAACTTGTCCCCGGATATTTGTCCTAAAATGTACTAAAACCACAAGGCAGATTGTTCAATTGATATGATTTTCTCCATGAATTTTAAGAATATTTGTAATTAAGAATTCCTCTTGGTATTCTTTAGAAATCACGATGCTTCTTGGGGCGTGGAGATGACAAGGACTGCGATAAGCTTCTTCTCCCAAAGCCAGATTCACATAGTCCTAAATATGGGATTTGCTCATTCATCACTCAGCACGAACCATGCACCCTCCTTCCTGTGTGTCAGGCATCATTTCAGGAACTGGGGATTCCCTGGGGAATAAGACACACCAGGTTCCTGCTGTCGCGACACTTACGTTCTTTAGGGGTGGCAGTGGGGGATTTAATGGGAAGGAGTATAATGTATTTTCTGTTTGTTAAAACTGTACTATATTGGATTCCCCTCAATTACTTCTATTGAATTTTCTAAGAAGTAGAAAAAACTGCAAGACCTTGAGATAGTCATCTGTCTATGAAAAGAAGATATAACTTGGCCCAGAAACAAAATCTGTTGATCCAAGGAGTAGCTTAAAGAAGTGGAGCTTGTTTTCAGTGTTACCCAGGTCTAATGCTGTCCACCAGCAGTCCTCACTGAGCTTCTTCCCGAGCTGGGTAATCCGAAACTTTTTAAAATGCTATAATTTCTAATGTGTCAAGAATGATGGTAAATTGAACACTTAAATTTGGTATATAGTATGAACACGTGCAACCAAAATGTTTTAGCATAGAACAAGAAATTGGCAGAATGATCAAATGTGATTATATTAATAAAATTGTGGCTATAGAAATGGAAATACAAGTCCATTGATTAAGCTTACCATGATTTATGTAGGATAGTTTCTTCCAGAGAAAAAGATAGTCATTCAATCAAGCATTTTTGATATCAGTTTTTAGAGAAAGTCAGATGATTCCAAGATCCAAGGCCAGAGAGAAATAGTTAAATTAGTAACTGAAAATTTACAGATTTTATTGGATAAATGGTTAAGTATCTAGTGGTGAAATTATAAATTTTTCTTCATAGAGTTAAAATGTCTCAGTTCTGACCTTTCTTTGTTTGTAATTGACACTATCCCTAGAATATTTTCTTAAAGAAAATTTTCAGTATAAACATCTTAACTCCATGGAGAAAATTTACATATACTGAGAGGGTTGTGGAAGCTTTTGGTGTTGAATAATTAGAACCCAAGTTAGATTCTGTTCTCTTAAAGCAGGATCGATTTTTCACTTGTAAGTTCACAAGGGGTACTATGATCATTTAGGCCTATAAACAGTCACTGCACCAAATCAGGACTCTAAGATACTATTGGATTACTTTACTATGGCCTAACGCATATGGCAAAATTGGATAATAGAAGAAAAATATAAATCCTGGTTGTACCATTCTTATGGCATTAACATAATCTCTAGTGAGTAAAAATTTATCTATCGTAACTATAGCCAAAGTATTAATAGTTTCAGTAAAAGGGTGGTCATGATAAAGAAGAATCTATTTGTCATTCAACACCTGACTTTGGTAGATTAATAATGTGGTTAACAGAACTAAGGGTTCCTGAAAAGAGAAGGTCTTTTTAATAAGGAAAGAATCTGGAGCAAAGAAGATAAAGAAGTTTCAAGCTTATTTGATATAGAGTATATTTACGCTATACAGAGAAATTTAATTAACTCATATTCATAAAATCAACTAATTTCACCTAGTTTGGGCAAAAACTTGTGTAATATTCATGATAAGAAAGTAAGCAATAAAATTAATACTTTCCAGTGAAGAGGTGTAAAATGAAAAGAATTGGACAAATATTTAGGTACAAAAAAATAGTTTCAATATGTGGAGTGGAGCAATTCCTGGGATTTAGTTTGCTCCCCAAGGAAGAACAAGCTTCCAAATAAATATGTTACATTTTTTTCTTTTCTTAAATATTCTGAGAGGAAATAAATACATAAACACTTTGATTAGTACCTACAAGCCAAATATTTCCAAAGTAAATATTGCTTACGTTTGGTTAATACCTGAATTTACAGGGTTAGTTTCCATTCCATTCATTCTCATGGTCACATTGTTTAGCCCACATGATGTGTGCTGGCCTCAGCTGAAATTCTGGTTATTGCAGGGTGTGAAAACAGAGTTTAAGAAAGCTTGGTTTTAAAGGCATCTGGGCAAGATCCTAATCTGGGGTTCATGCATGACCTTTAAGGAAGTCTGCAAGTCTGTAGAAACTACGTGGAACAATTTGTATGTGTTTCTATGAACATTTCCAGAGAATACACAATTTTCCTGAATATCAAAGGTTCTTCTCCTCCTTAAAGGTTATGATTACTGATTGGAGTCCTTATTTGTCAAAGATCTAATGTTCCAGTAAACTGAGATACAACCTTGGGTTAAAAGATTTGAAGCACTGTATTCCCTCCATTGACCACAAACTGAGCTTTGCAACTAGAGTCATAACCTTTCCCTTGCAAGTCTGCTTCAAAAACGTTGCTGCCATTTGAAAGAAAAACTGTACCAAATGTAATTTTATACATTTTGGAGATATTAAACATTTCTTCTGTCAAAGTCTCATGTATCCTTTGTCTATTCAGTTAACGATATTTTTGCAGCCCTGTTGTGTGCATTAGAGATGCTGAAGATGAAAAAATGAACTCAAGTAGACATATCCCTCACCTTCCTGGATGGATGTGTAGCAGACAGTACTCTCATATTTCATCATTCTCTATGTCTACTGGAGAAAGAAAATGATAAAACACACACAAATTCATCTAATTTTAACCAGAAAACTCTCAAATGCATGAAGTAAAGTGACATCTAGTGTTGGTTAAGTGGCAGTGAAATATGTGTCAGGACAACGTAAACTTTAACTCATTCTTTGGACGTAATGTTAAACTTGGCTTTGTTAAGTGGCCAACTCTTAAAAAGCATCATTTTGTTTCACCTTTTAAAGTATTTTAGAGTAACTTTGAAATAACTTGAATTTAAATGTTAATAATATTGTTTTCATTTTTTTTCAAAATAAAATACTCAAAGCAGATAGACAAGTATAGAGAATAAAATAATGCTCATGTACCTATCACCCAACTCTGGTGATCTCATCATTTTGCTTTATTTACTTCAGATATTTTAGGAATAAAGCATAGTAGACATATTTGGTGCCCTATGAATTCTTTCCTGATTTCATCTCCATCTTTTTCTCCTCAGAAGTAACCTCTATCTGGCATATTATCTCCATGATTGCTTTTGTATTTTTATTGCATATTTGTGTACACATAAAATTTATAATATTGCATTTTTTATATTTGACGTTAGTGATATCATACTGTACAAATCCTTCTTCAACTTGCTTTCTGCAGTTCAATATTATACTTTGGGGATTTAGTGACATTGGACGTCTAAGTTTAGTCATTTATTGTAACTGCTGTATGGTAGTATTGCGTTGAATGAATTATATCACAATTTACTTATTTTACAGCTGATGGATATTTAGGTTGTTTCTAGTCTCTTGCTCTTAAAAACCATGCTACAGTGAACACTTTTATACATGACCCTTTGTGCACATGTTCGAAAGTTTCCCGAGGCTGTGCGACTAGGAAGTATTGCTCAGGTATAAACTTTTAAAACATCTATAGATATTGAGCATTTGCTCTCTAAGATGGTTGCATCAATTTACACCCTCATCAGCAGTGTAAGAGAATTCTTTTGCCTTATGTTCTTGCCAATGCTTGGTATTGTCAGGATTTTTAATTTCTGACGATCTGCTCAGTGTAAAATGTTATCTCATTGTGATTTTAATTTGCATTTCTCTGATGAGTACACAAACTGAGCTTTTTTAAAAAATATGTTTTTACCACTCAAGTTTCTTCCTGTGAATTGCCTATTTCTACCCTGTATCTATTGTATTGCTGGCATTTTCCTTATGGATTTGTTGAAGTTCCTTACATATTTTTGATACAAGTGCTTTATAGGTTTGATATATTGCAAATATTGTCTCCCAGTTTATGGCTTGGCTGTTCACTATGTTCATGGGATCTTTTTATTTTAATGTAATCAATTTTATGAATCTTTTGCTTTTTATAATTTATTTAAGAAATCTTTCATTAAGTTTTTCTTCTTTATTTTCTTCTGAAGTGTTTACAGATTTTCTTTCCATATTTAGGAGTCTAAGTTGTTAATTTTTCTGTGTTATGTGTGGTAGGAACTTCATTTTCTTCTGTCCTAGCCGTTATTCATTGAAGAGACCATCCCTTCCTCATTGTTCGTTTTCACCGAAGTCACTTAGGAAATCAATTTTGTGAAATTTCTCTGGTATAACACTACTTGGCTCCTTGAGGTCCCTCCTTTAAGTCAGGTGTGTATACTGACCTCCACCTATGGGTTTATCCCTACTCACACTCTCAGCCTGTTTTGCCATCTGGTCAGGAAACCACTGCATGAGAAATATTGGTCAATATCAAGACCATTCTTCCTAATGTTTCCAGTCTCTGTGTCTTTGTTCCAACCACTGTTTGTTTCCTTGGGGTCAATATCCGTATTTGCACTTCTATTCTGGGTTCTGAGCTAGGGTGACCAACCATCCAAGTTCACCCAGGACTCAGGGGTTTCCCCAGATACGAGACGTTAAGTGTTAAAACTGTGACAGTCCCTGGCAAACGGGGCCAGGTTGGTTGGTCACATTAGCTGTGTTCTCCAGTCTCAGCTTCCTCCTGTGTTGACCTCTTTAATTTTGTGCTATCTCTGTGCTCACAGATCATATTTACATTGAATTTATATTTGTTGAGTGCCTACTATATGTCCAGAAGCTGTGAAAAGTATTTTCACATATAGTATCTCATTGAACAGTTATCTCATTGAACATATCTCTGCCTGTGTTGCTTTTACAGATGAAGAGAATTTTATTTAATTGGCCAGGATCACAAAAGTAGTGACACAAAAGAATTAAGCCCAAGCCTCCTGACTACAAACTTTTTATTTCTACTGAATTTGTCATCTTCCCAGCCTGAGCAAAACACAGTTGGAATTGCATACAGAGGGCATGTATGTACTAACAGAACTTCCTGATGGAAACCCATCATGCCTAGCCTCTTGCTGTCCTTCATTATCTTTGGCTTAATATGATTCCTGGTATATATGACAGTACATGAAGTTAATTTTGTGTGTCGTAAAACACAAATTACAATTCCACTTGTTATGCAATGGTACAAACATCTCAAATGTTTCATTAGGAAAAGAACTAAGAAGAAAGAAATATAAATATTATAGCATAGCACATCACACTGCCACATCAGATCGCATCTCTCCAGTCAATACTTCACTGCACAGGATCTGAGATCTTTTCTTTTTAATGTATCCACTTCATCAATCTTTCCATTTTTGTAGCTTATTTAAGAAATCCTTCATTCATTAAGTTTTTCTCCTTTTTTGCTCCAACTGCCAAAAGTTATTTCTAGATTATGAATACAAAATATTATTTGTGGAATATTAGTTCCCCAATTATTAACAAGAATTAGGTGTGTGGGGGATGGTCCAATTAGTTTGGGATACAAATTTCTTTGTTATAGAACTTCTCGATCTCTGTTTTGCATTGTGACTTTCCAACACAGAGATATAGTGTATAGCATTTTCCAAATGCTATGAATTTTCCAAAGGACCAGAAAGCTTTTTGTTTTATTTCATGACTTCTGACGTGCCTTGGAATATCCATTGGGAAATGCTGTTTCCATCTGGAACAGCACAGTGCCCTCCAGAGGGCAGCAGATTCCCTTGGCATGTGGCCAATCACCTGTTCATTGAGCACATTGAAGAGGGGCCTGGAGTATGTTCTATTATTATTCAAGTCAGGGATGTAAAATTGCTAGTTCCTGTAGTAGAGATGGGCATTAAAATTTAGCTTCAGGCTGATAATAAAATAAATGTCTGCCACTGAGATATGATACTAAAAAAAAAAACCAGTAGAGTCTCTGATCGATTACAATTGCATGCATTGTATTGTGAAGTCCAGATCATGTCTTCCATTTTTCTTCTTATCCTCAGTCAAACAAACAAATATTGACTGAGTATTCCATAAGGAATAAAATGAAGTATTAGAATTATAATATAACTGTAGTTCGTTGGTTTTCACGCCTGGCTGCAAATCAGAATTACCTGTGGGTGCTTTTAAACGATAATTATGCCCAGATCTCACCTTAGAACATTACATTTGAATCTCTGTGTTTGGTTCCAGGCGTGACATTTTAAAAAAACGTTTTCAGGTGGTTACAATGAGCAACCAGGGTTGAGACCACTGTATTAAGATGGTAAAATGATGTTTGCAGGAAGGGCTTTCTGACCTTTTCAAGGAGGAGGAATTTAGAATTTTTTTCCCCAGGGGAAATGTTTTAAATGTAGAAAAATATAAAAGATAAAATAGTCACTCTTACATTCTCTGTCCAAAGTTAACCTTTGTTAACATCTTTATTTTTTCTTAGCCATCAGGATTGCATAGAATAAAATCAAACAAAACCAAACCCACAATTTATAGTTCTTAATTTTAGGAAATGTTTCATAGGCTCAGAGTAAAAGAAAAATTTTTTTTGCCTCCAGAAATGCATTATAGCTCACCCTAGTTAACAAATAGTCTGGCATATTCCAAATAGATCCACTGGGCCATGGGCCTCATCTGACAAAGATGAATTCTGTTCATTTGCTATGTGAATAGAGCTAAGAGGCTTATTTGTGCAAAGACTAACTGATGAGGCGGAAAAAGAGAGAGCAAGAGAACAAGAAAATATTAACAAATATGTACCTTCCAGTTGCAAAGATATATGGAGCAAGGACCTGCCTAGATGGTTGAAATGAGAACTATAGGCTATAGTTGTAGATGGGAGGTTTCCTTTATGCAAAATTAAGTTGCTTGCAGTGGGAAGTGAATGCATGAAATGTGTCTCGTTAACATCACGTTCTAACTTACTGTGATCTCAGTTAGGGTCAATAACCTAATAGGATAGCTGTTTTTAGGACTAAAGACCTCCTGAAAACAGTTAAAAGTCTTCGAACTAAATGATGGTCTTGAAAGCGAAATACAAGCTGAAATATGTCCTCTGACAGCTGATAGATATTTTAAGCAATAAATCTGATCCATCTTTTACAAAAGTCTCTTGAAATTAAACTAAAAATGCCTACCTAGGTCTAATTAAGTTTATCTTGAGTGATCCAGAGGAAGATATCATTATCATCCCCATTTTATAGATGAAGTATCTAAAATCGAAGTCATTGAGCAATTTTCCCAAGGCTACAAGCTAATTAAGTAGCAGACTGGGATTTGAAACCAGGCAGCCTAGCTCCATAGTCTAGGTGCTTAACCACTGCATGCGCTGCCTCAGAACTTACAGAAAAGAATTCACATTGCAATACAGAAAACGTGTGTATTCACACCTTACATGTATTACCCATTCTGAGGTACACATTTTGATGTCTCTAAAATTGGGATATTACTAACAATCGGTGGTGTCTGCAATTATAGTCAACACATATATTGATATATACATGACATCTATAATTATAATCAACATATAACTGGTACATAAGACAGTGGTGCATCTTTGAAATAGACTAAAATAAATCTCATAGGCACATGGTGTAGTTGTTCCTTTTCTTTGGAAGATGTTTGTAAACTCAGAAATTCTTTTCTTTTCCAAAAAAAGTGATGAAATAAATACAAATTTCTGCAAATGGAAGTTCACTCATTTATTTGGCCACCAAAGAGTTTTTGACTCTGGAGATCAAAGTAGTAAAGAGACCCAACTCTAGAGTCAGATCTGAGTCAAATCCTGGCCAAACCAGTTTCAAGCTGCATAACCTTAAGTAAGTTCCGTAATCTCCCTAAACCTCAATAAAATGGAGATGTTAACAGTATCTCATAGGGTTATTATGAAGATTAAATGCAATAATGCACTTAAAGGATAGTACAATGTTTGGCACATTAATAAATGGCATCTATTATTATCATTATTAAATTAAAAAATCTGTTAAACACCTCCATTTTGTCATATAATGTTCTCAGGTTTCATAACGGCCTTAAAAAATGCAATAAGGAAAAGATTTTGCTCTTTTAAAGCTTATATCCTAGTAGGAAAAGACACAATTATTGTTTTCACATGGTCATCACCGGGCAAGTCACTTAGAGGCTAAGGTTGAAGAAGATGCCTTGCATTGAGTGATTTAGAGTAGTAAACTAGTTATCTAATAGTTATAATCTCACTGTAGAAAAAATCTTTTTGAAAGTAGCTTATGTTTCTAACAATGTCGTTCAAGCATTTTTATTTGTGGTCTAGTAAAAGATTTAAAGTAGGCAATCCAAAAAGATTTGTTGAATCCAATTATAATGCATATCTCTTCTCTTAATAATTTGCTTTGAGTTAGGAACCACAAGGAAACTTCTCTCGGTTTTTTTTAAAAAAGTTTTCCTTTAAAAATCCAACTACCAGATCACAGGAAATTTTTAAAATTATCAAATATATAGCATCCACCTTCCAATTACACATTCAAATGTTTCACTTACGTGTGTCGTCTCCACATATTAACTGTTATCCTTTATCACTATAATAATTGTCTTTTATTACCAACTGTATATTGTCACCAGAAATGGAATTTACCACATACAGTGAATTAAGCCCCAATGATTAATTCATACTGATCTTTCCCCCAACTCCACCAACCCTCATCTTTATGTAAAATGAGAACGAGAGGAAGTCAAATGGTTTAGTGTCTCCTACCTCACATCTAAAGAGTGGTTGAGTCATTACAGGTTTTGGTTCTAATCTAAGGCCATGATCCACCCACAAAATATTCCTGGCTTGTTTCCTTATTTGAAAATCAAAAAACATGAAAGATTTTTTCAAATATTTTTTTCAAGTATTTTTTGTGAACCCATAATATATATACTGATGTCTGAACATTTTGAAAATATAGAAAAATATGAAAATAAAAATAACCTATAATCTTATCACTCAGAGAGAGCCACTGTTAACATTTTGACATATTTCTCTACAGAAAGAGGAAAAGAGAAAGGCAGAAAAAGGCACATGTATACAAATTAGAGATGGGCTATAACCAGATGTATAGATGAAATCAACAAATAGAATACTTATTATTTTATGACAATATATTAAAACAAGGTATGAACAATTTTGAACAAAATAGAAATTAACATAATTGACTCAAGAATAAACAACAGAAAACCTTAATAGATCTATAATTATGAAAAAAATTGAAAAAATGCACAGCAATTTATTTCCATGAGGTTGGTATCATAACGATTCCCATTTTACAGAATGGGGAAATTTGAAAGGCTACATGTCAAGTAATTGGCAGAGCCTGGGACTTGTCAATAATTTTTATGATCATAATCACCATACTCTAAGTAGATCTGGCCCGCAAGAAGAAAAAGTTCATACAATGAGAGGGACGTCATTTCACCATCAACAGTGAATAAGGCAAGTCCTTGTTTTCCAGGAGATTCCAGTGAGTCAAGACAGATGAATAATTATACAACCTATACTGCAACATGTTAATGGTTATAACAGAGGTAGAAAAAGGTGTTGTCAGAGTCCAGAGTAAGGAGCAATGCCATGGGAGACAGGGAAGGGCTCACACTGAATGCACCATTTGGGCTGGCTCTTGCAGGGAAGGGAGAGAAAGGCATTTCATGCAGAGGAACCAGCACACGCAAAAGCAATATGCTATAGTCCGTATGTTGACTTCTTCACTTACACCTCTCTCAAAAAATAGTGCAAACAGACATTATGCCGCTTTTGACAGAAGACAATCATTCTCAGAGGCATCCTTGGCCTCTTCCATCACGATAAAAACTGCTGTTAAGTAGCATTAAAATTGTAGTGATATTTGGCGGAAACCTACTGTATCCTTCCTTAATGAGTTGTCAGAAGTTCTGCCATGCCATTTGTCTTCTAAGCGAGTTTTTATGAAGGCTGTCAGTAAAAAGTAAAGATGGGGATGAGCAATATGTTCGCCAGTCAGCAGGGGGCCGAGAATCTGTTCATTCAGCATCAGCAGGGGACCGTGGGAAAATGTTCATTCTTTAAGCGTGCCTATGAAGGACTACCATTCAAAAGAGTGCGTAAGGTTTGTAAGAAGCTAAGAAAGTCTTCCTCTAATTTAAACTCCCAGGAGCCTTCTTCTGTGGGCCCTCTGCCTGCTTCCAGAGAATGAAATCAAGCCTGGTGCACATTCTAATGAAAGAGTGATCTTAATTTTGACCACTCACCAAAACTTAATTCAGAGATCAACAGCTGAATTTGATACTATACAGAAGGTCATGTGTATGGGTAATTACAGCGACAGTCACAGATCTTAAAATAATTCCCACTCAGGCTGCAACATGGGAATTTCACTGTCTTACTGAGGTTAGTAACTCTGTGTAGAATTAAGAATTAAGGGTTTTTTTTGTTTGTTCTGTTGTCATTTGGGTTTTTTTCTGAAGTGCTTACAGTTTGGGTTAGGAGAGCTAAGGAGGCAAACAGATGCTGGCTCTGTGACTTGTTCTTTGTGACAGCTTGAGCAAGTTACTTAGCAATTCTAGCTAGCAATGCCTATTTCAAGTAAGGACTAAATGAGATAATGAATGGAAAGCATTGGCACGGAAGTGCCCAATAAATGGCACTCATAATGATGAATATTATTATTATGTAGGTCCGAGAACAGTCTAGACTTTCCCCAAAACAGAATATGTACCTATAGTGAGATGAAAGTTTTTATTAAATTTAATAATTATGGATCAATGAATTATAAATAAAATATTTTACACCAATATATCTTCTATACTGTCAATAATAATCTAGCCTGTTACCTATAATCGGGCAGAAAGCAGAACCAGTTTTTTACCCCCTTCTTAATTTATCACATTTCTAGTTGCTCTACTATACTTTGAAATCAAGATACAAGTTTTAGCATGATTGTGAAATCTCATTTTACAGTGTGTGGTTTAAAAATAATTATATTTCCATTCTTTAACCTCCTCAACATGCATGGAGAACTGAAAGATTTATCTACAAAAAAAATTTGTTTACCTAAATGGAAAAGCTAGCCTGTCCTTTATTTTAGGACTACTTGTATACACAATTTATATAATTGAAAGCATAGTTACAAATCAAAGGATATTCTTTACTTTAATCTTCATTTTTTCAGTTATTAATTTAAGCTATAAGTAAACAATATTATCTTAACACTAGAGAGATCTCTGAGATTATCTATCTCAAGACTTAATTTGACTAATACAAAACTAAGGCCTGGATAGGTCAAGGGACTTAAGCAAGTATCTATGGCACCAAGTGTAATATTTTAAAATTTTTTGTTTCCAGAACTACAGCAAGTATAAATAGCATAGCCTAATAATTGCTGGAAATAAGTAATAGAACTAATCTGGTATAGATAAACATGACTTTTTCTGTCTTAACTGGCTCTCACACCTAAGGACTAACATCAGCTATTTAGAACATTGTGAATAACATTAAGTGCCTCATTCCTACAGATTCTTAAATAATAACCCACATCATTTCTATAATACATAGAAAAATGTTCTCAAGTGCTTTAAAAGTTGAGGTACTACTTAAGGTCCCTCATTTTAGGTGTTAGATAGAATTGGAGACAGAATCATATATGGCTTTGGGAAATGTCATGTTTTCTAGCACACAATTAATATATCTCTCAAATATTTGTCTATAGGGTCTTGTTCACTGTAACTACAGTATATATTGGTACAAGATGAAACATAATAATCCTTAACAGAAGATACTCTTTCTCACTATTTTTCTGCAAGTCAGTTGATGCCACTCTATAAAACGTGCAGTAATTATGATAAACACTAAAATAAATTTAACCTTATACTTCAACAATTTTTAGCCATACAGATGCAGTCATGCATATGAGGCTGTCATTTCTAATCTAGACTTTTCTGATTAGTCTTAGCTATTCTGAAGCAATGCCAATCAGAGTAATTATGTTATATTACTGTTTAGGCAATTAAATGCTCTATTTGTTTACTACTAAAAGCACAATTGATCTGGTACATAGTCAAGTTTCACATAGTTCTGTGTCTGATATTAATGAATGCCCACAATGCATTTTTACAAAGTTATTTCTTCAAGTTAAAATGGCACAGCTTACAATGAAAATTCTTCCCCTTTAAATTGGTGGTTCTTAACTAGGGGTGACTTTGCCTCCCAAGTGACATTTGGCAATGCCTAGAGACATTTTTGATTATCAGGACAGGGGAGGGGGCTGATGCTTTTGGCATGTAATAAGTGGGGGCCAGGAATGTTGCTAACCATCCTACCATGTGCAGGAGAGACCCCAAAACCACCCTAACAAAGAATTATCCAGTCCAAAATGTCAATAGTTAAAAAGTTCTGGAGACGGATAGTGGTGACGGTTGCACAACAATGTGAACCTACTTAATGCCACTGCACTGTACACTTAAAAATGGGTAAAATAGTAAATTTTATGTTATGTATATTTTATCACAACAAAAATAATCAAGAGTGCTGAGATCGAGAGCTTTATTTATTTATTTAGAGACAGGGTCTCATTCTGTTGCCCGGGCTAGAGTGAAGTGGCATCATCATAGCTGACTGCAATCAAACTCCTGGGCTCAAGCAATTCTCCTGCCACAACTTCCTGAGTAGCTGAGACTACCGGTGTGCGCCACCACACCCAGCTAATTTTTTGCAGAGATGGGAGTTTCACTATATAGCCCAGGATGCTCTCAAATTTCTTGGCTCAAGCAGTCCTCCCGCCTCAGCCTCCCAAAGTGTTAGGATCACAGGTGTGCCACTGTACCGGGCCAATTGAGAGCTTCAAATTGTTAAGAGTCATTTTGCAAGGCAAGTATTTCAGTACTGCTAGGAAGACCAAAGGGTACTCTGCACCTGGTAAGATGCCTTTAATGAAGCAAACAACTTTACTTTTCTCTTGCATATCATATTTTGTTTTTTCTTGACTTGCTTCCAAATTTCTTTCAACCATGAGTAAATGATCCCAAACAATAGTTTCCTCACCTGCATGCCTACTGCTGCCATAAAAATGAAAACAAAAGCTATAATTAGGTTTTTTTGGCTTAAGCTAGTTTGACCTAAGTTTTGGTTACATGCAACCAAAACTCTTGACAAATAGAAGAGGCAGCAAAGAAATTTGGATAAATATTGTTTCACAGAAAGTAAGAAAACTTAAAGTTACGTGGGTTGCATAGAAAGGAAAGAAGAACAAGACAGTAAGAAGCAACATGCTTCTAACAACACTAAAGATAGCAGGAAAGATTTATTAACTTTTTCTGGCATTAATTACAAAGAAAGGTGAATGCAGGAGCCCACTCAGCAGCGCTCCACTGAGCAAGTTTATCAAGAGTTGCCTCAACCTAGGCGTCTCCAGATCCACTGACTCCCTACTTCATAATAATCTCATCTGGGTTCAGAGTTGGAGCCAGTGATAATTAAACACTTCACTTATGCACAATTTAACTTCCTAAGTATTTTTTGTCAGTAGCCCTTCTCCGCCACCTTAGTCAATGGTAATTAAAATATTTCTCCTTTTTCTGTGGTTTTATAACTATAGTTGACAATCAGCAGTTATCATCCACATTGACCATAGATTTTTTGAAAGTGGTAACAGGTACATAGGTAATCAAAGTATAGAGCTTGTCTGGTGAATCTTCATCCTCATTTAGTTTTCTGGACAACTGCACATGGGTATGGTACAGGGCATTCCTTATTCCTTTGGCACAGACAGCTTTGTTGAACCTGGTATCCATGCATACATATGAACTTCCCATCTCCTTCATGGCAAATTTCCAGATCTCTTTGAGTGCCCAAGGGGCTTCCTTCTTGAAGCCTACTCCATGGAGGTGCTTGTGAATGTTGATGCTGTACTCTTGTTGATGGCAGATTGGCCCTTCTTCTCCCCACCCTTCTTGGCAGGAACCATTCTGCTGGGCCCAAGTTGGAGAGTGTAATTAAAATATTTGTACTGGAACAGCTCATATTATTAATAATCTTTGCTGAAGCTGAATTAGAGAATATCAGTAAAGCCATGGCCCTTCAAAACTTTTGATAGTAATATAAGTGAAAATGTGGCTCTAAAGTTGGAACACAATGATTAAAATCAAAAGTTCCTTCTCACCTATAATACAGCTACATCATTAAAAATAAATATCTTACAAAACTTTTGCTGAAATTACTCTTTCTTGGCTCTGTAATAACAAATTAGAAAAAAAGATGTTTATAATTTGTTAAAATAAGAGTTTTAGTCATCTATGTAGAAAAATCCTTCTCACAAGTCTGTAAGAATTTTAACACGCAAAAGAGATGGGGAGAAGACTGTATAGGAAAATATTTTAATGACAACAAGTAAAGAGAAAATGTAACTGAAACAGAAAATAAACTATAAAGGGAAATCAATGCATTAGAAACATTAAAATTAAAGCAAAGACACCATAGCCTGGGACAGTGTCTCTCAGAAGCATATAGGCAGCACCTGAGGAGCTTTAAAAAGTGCTGATTCCTAGGTCTCACTTCCCAAAATTCTGATTTTAAATGGTTGAAGGCACAGCCAGGGTACCTAGAGTTTTGTTTTTTGTTTTTTGGGTTTTCTTGTTTTTGAGACAGGATCTCATTCTGTCACTTGCTCTGGAGTGTAGTGGCATCATAGCTTACTGCAGCCTCCAACTCCTGGGCTCAAGCAATCCTCCTATCTCAGTCTCCCAAGTAGATTAAGTTTAAGTTTTTTGTAGAGATGGGGTCTTTCTGTGTTGTCCAGGCTGGTCTCAAATTCCTGGGCTCAAGCAATCCTCCTGCCTCAGAGTCGCAAAGTGCCAGGATTACAGGCATGAGCACTGTGGCTGGCCATACCTAGAATTTTAAAAGCTCCCTGAGTGACTCTAATGTACAGCCAAGGTTGAGAACAACTCACTGATCCAGGAGAAAACGTTGCAATAACCTACAAAGTATTTTTATCCAGAATTATAAAGTCTGATAGTCAATGAGGAGAAGTCAAACAGCCTAATATAAAAGTGAATAAGATTTAAGCAGGCACCCAATTGAAGAGAAAACTCACATCAATAAAAATCCAAAAAAAAAGAATATTCAATTTTCTAGTAGTCAGGAAAATCCAAATTAAAACAAAACACCAGTTCACACTAAGCAGATTGGCAAAATTTAAAAGTTTGTTGGTAAGGCTATGAAGCAACAAGAACTGTCAAAGGTGTTTGTAGGAGTATAAACTGGTACAACCCTGTGATGGCTAATTTTTTTTTTTTTTTTTTTGAGACAGAGTCTCACTTTGTTGCCCAGGCTAGAGTGCTGTGGCGTCATCCTAGCTCACAGCAACCTCACACTCCTGGGCTCAAGCGATCCTACTGCCTCAGCCTCCCGAGTAGCTGGGACTACAGGCATGCGCCACCATGCCCGGCTAATTTTTTCTGTATATTTTTAGTTGTCCTGTTAATTTCTTTCCAGTTTTAGTAGAGACGGGGTCTCACTCTTGCTCAGGTTGATTTCGAACTCCTGAGCTCAAACAATCCACCCACCTCAGCCTCCCAGAGAGCTAGGATTACAGGAGTGAGCCACCGCGCCCGGGCGGCTAATTTTATGTGTTAACTTGGCTAAGCTAAGATGCCCAGTTGTTTGGTCAAATCCCAGTTTAGATGTTGCTGTAAAGGTATTTTTTGGCATAGTTAACATTTAAATCAGTAGATTTTGAATATAGCCGATTACCCTCCATAAAGTGCGTGGGCTTCATTCACTCCGTTGACGGTCTTAACAGCAAGGACTCAAGAAGAAGTAATTTTGTCTCAAGACTCCAACACAGAAACCCTTCATCAGTTTTCTGTTTGCTGGACTGCCCTGCAGTTTTCGAACTCAAGACTGCAACATCATCAACTCTTACCTGAATCTCCAGCCTGCTGGGTTGCCCCCCAGATTTTGGACTTGACATCCTCACAATCATGCGAGTCAATTCTATAAAATAAATCTATATCTATATCTGTATTTAGATCTGTGTCTATACCTATATTCATATCCATTTCCATACCCATGTCTATATCTATGTATCTCCATTTATATTCCTGACTTTGTTTCTCTGGAGAACCCTGACTATTACAAACCTACTTTACAGAACAATTTGGCAATATCTAGAAAAGTTGAAGATGGGTATAGTCAATTTCAATTCCAGGTATATAGCCTGTAGTCCCTGGCATTTTGGCCAGGAGGTGGAAAATGTAATGGGAGGGTGCGATTTCTCCTATATCCTTATGTCTCTATTTGTTAATCACTGTGTTCCCAGGGCTTACAATATGGTCAGTGGTAAGTAGATAATCACTGAAGAAAGGAAATAAAAAGGGAGGAAGTGAGAGAGACAGGAAGGGAAAGAAGAAAAGGGGAGAAAAGAGATGGGAAAAAGGAAGGAAACAATTGATCATATTAGATTATCAATATATTCCTTAATATTTATTTTATGTTCCATGATTTCAATAACATTGAGCTGTATTGATTTATAATATTTTCTCTCTCTTAAATTTTTTTCCCAAATTATATTGTTTTCTTACTTGATGCCACCCTAGATTTACATTTTTTCTATTGATTATTGCCTTTAAATAAATAAAAGACTTACTGTCGGTTTTAATGCCAAGCAATTAATTTTGAAAGGTAAAACTTCTAGTGCTCTAGGAAAGGAATGGGAAATACATTTTTGGTTAACAAAACTTTTGGCTACCTTCAAAATATGTACTACTGTGTATTAGGCTACTATTTTCTTCTCTGTCTATATGTTGCACAGGCTCTGGTGATGAACCATTGAGAAAATTGTCAATAACATCATGAATCACAAGACCTTAAGACTGAAAGAACCATTGGGAATTTTGTTTTTTATTCATCTGACATTTGAATCATCTTTATATCCCTCATAAATATTTCCTATTTAAAATGATCCAAGGAATAATATATACAAAGAGGAAGCCCATTCAATTCTTGTGCAGCTGTAAATGCAAAAAAGTTCTTCTTTAGGTTGAGCAAAAATCTACAGTTTCCATCCTTTGGCACAGGTTGTTAAGTCCAAAGTGTCTTTCACATGGAAAGCTTTCAAATGTTTTAAGAGAGTCATATATTCTAAGATAGATGAAGTTTCCTATTCCTAGTTCCCTTCTGTTTTCCAAACCAGTCAGTTCCTTCAATCATTCTGCCCGGGACACACTTAAAGACCATTTTTCAGTGTATCGGGACCTGGCCTGACCGTAATACTTCATAGGTGATCTGACTGTTGTAGATTCTAAAAATATTACCTATTCCTTTGCTTTACTTATTCCTTAAAAATATACTTGCTGTTTACTATATACCTGGTGTGTATTTAGGCACTAAATATCCAGCAGAGAATTAAAAAGCCAATCTCTGACCTCAGAGCTTGTGTTTTAATGAAGGCAGACAGACAACAACAAAAATAAACAGTAAACTATATGATATATGAGTAGGAAGTAAGCGTTACAGGGAAAAATATAGCAAGGAGGCTCTACTTTGGGAAAGGAAGATGCTGAATATCTTTTGTTTGTCTCTCCAGACCCACCCTTTTGCCCTTCTCTGCCTTGCTCTGTTCCCCGAGAGGTTAATCTATATGGACTGTATCAGTGGCCTCCCTTCCTCTCTGATTTTCAGCCCTTTAATTTGAGAATACCTTAAAAGCCTTAATTGAACATAACCTGTGATCAAACAATCTCATTTTAAAGACTTTAGCCCAAGAAAACAATCAAAGATGTCTGCACAAATAAGTATGCATAAGGATGTTCACAGCACTGTTACAATTGCAGAAAAGCCATACCCAAGCCAAATGTCCAACAACAGGTTAAGTAAATAGCATGGGATGGAATATAATACAACTATTAAAAGTCTTGTAAAATAAATATATAGGCATGTGAAAATGTTCACGACATATTGCTAAGTTAGAAGAAAAGTTTAGCAAGCTGTATTAACATCTATTTCTGGTTAAAAAGATACAATATATATTGAAAAATGATCTGAGGGTAATCATTCAAAATGTTAAAGTTATTATCTTTAAGTATGGATTTTGGGTGTTTTTTTTCTGTGTGCTTTTTTTGATTTTCTAAGTTCTTTGAATTAACTTTGTATTGCTTTTGTGGATAAAAAGAATACAAACAAATCCCATTTTATATTTTACAAATAAATTAACAAACTTGGCTTAATAGAGTGTTGCTCAGGAGTAGAACGGAATGGCAATGATTATCAGGTAATCTAACTAGACTTGTAAACCTTTGTTTCTATTACAATTATATATTTTGATGATATCAAGGATGCTTTTTAAAAGTTAGAAAATATTCTTTGTAAATTGCTAGTGATTTCTTCTGCATTCTTGTTTACACAACTAACTTTCTTAGCAAATTTTTCTTTTCAGAGAACAATGATAAATTCAGCTCCAATGGAATTCCCATAAATTCCAAATTAGTCACGTTTATATTAATGCGGATTTATTATAATCCAGAACAAAATGATCAAGAACAGTGTATTCTCCTTTCCCCACAAATAGACCACTGATATATCAAATCATCTTTTGAAAAAATTATCTCTTTTGATCTCATATGAATTCCTATTGTCATGGACGGAGACTTTACTCAATATTTGCTCATGTATAATTTAATTCAAATTACTCATAAAACAAGCGTGTGACTATGCTGGCTTGTCTGTCATCCATATTCTCGTATTTGAGTGTATCCTTATTCTTGCCTGGAAAAAGCATATGCTGCCTTGGGCATTGTTCTAGTTACTCATTTCAAATAGTTTATTGATGAGCATTCATGAAGGCAATTAAGTAGCAGGCAGGCTTTGAAAAGCAGTAGGGAAACAATCTTTAATTGTTCTAGCTGAGACTAATTCAAATTTTATGTCCAAATCAAAAGGGATCTTCATTACCTCTTTCATCCCATTTGCTAAGGAAAGGCTAGATATGTTTTGTTCCTATCATTTGGGTAGGTGAAGATATTTGGCTTAAAATTCATATCATATACATTTCCTCTTCCCATCTCTTTTCACTTTCATCTTCTTGCCCAGCATAAGAGAGTTAACTCAGCAAGGAATGTGGGTAAATACTGGAAACGTTCTCAGATACAAAGGAGACTGTGGCTCAGGATGTTATTACAATGTTCAGAAAGCAGGGAAATTATTGGCTTGAGTTAATGCCAGCTCCCTAGTTTACTGTCCAAGTCTGCTTAAGAGATAAGTCTTTGGAGTGTATGTGTGTGCAGTCCGTGTGTGTGTGTGTGTGCGCGCGCGTGTGTGTGAGAGTGAGAGAGAGAGAGAGAATGACAAAGAGAAAGAGAGGTTTATGGGAAAGTTCACATCATACATGTGGTTACTTTTTTGCAAGATTCTGAAGTTCTGCTGGATGATTTTGATTATAACAATATGGTTAATGTTACTTGTTTATTTAGGCCAAGATATTGTTTAAACTATTGTTATTCTAATATGACCAATGCTAACTTTAAAAATAAATATACTTCTACCACCTCTCAAATGACAGATTCACTGGCTAAATTTCCTAGATGAATATATTCTTGGGTGAACAGCTACATATTTAAATTAAGATTAGTGGATATGCAAGTGAGTTAAGGGTGGCAGTGATCATAGTCTTCTATAAATCACTGGAACATAATTGTGAAAAAATAGTTATAGGTATGAACATTAATACATGTTAAAAAGCTTTAAAAAACTGAGGTAAAAAGTATTCTCCCTGTTATCAATGTGGTATGTTCTAATGACAAAAATTTTTTAAAGGGAAAATACACAAAATTATAAAGAAAAAATATAAACCACCCCTAATTCCATAACCTAAAGATAACCATTGATAACATTTTGGTGTTTCATGTATCTTTTTTTCTAGACACATATACACAAGTGTCTATATTTTATTTAACATTATTAAGGTCTATTCACATATTTTGGTGTCTTGTATTTTTCTGTGTCATTAGAAGTCTTTGTAAATATTATTTTAAATTGTTATATTTTGGCCAGGCGCGGTGGCTCACGCCTGTCATCTGGCACTCTGGGAGGCTGAGGTGGGAGGATCGCTTGACGTCAGGAGCTCAAGGCCAGCCTGAGCAAGAGCAAGACTCCATCTCTATTAAAAATAGAAAAAATTAGCCAGGCATGGTGGCGTGCATCTGTAGTCCCAGCTATTTCAGAGGCTGAGGCAGGAGGATTGCTTGAGCCCAGGAGTTTGAGGTTGCTGTGAGCTAAACTGACGTCATGGCACTGTACCCAGGGTGACAGAGTAAGACTCTGTCTAGATAAATAAATAAATAAATAAATAAATAGTTCTGTGTTATCATATGAAAGAATTGTTGCCTACAGAAGTATTATTTAGCCACTCCACTACTATTGACCATGAACATTTTTGTATACGCCCACCTTTTATCTTGTAAAAAAAGCGTATGTGTTAGGATAAATAGTATACCAAAAAAGTTGTTTTCTTTGATTGGTGGGATTACTAGTGATTTTAGTAACTTTTTAGCACTTTCTATATTTTCCAAAATTTCCTCAAAATATATGTATGCCATTTATAAATAGCAAGCAGGCTTTGAAAAGCAGTGGGGAAACAATCTTTAATTGTTCTCGCTGAGACTACTTCAAATGTTACATCCAAATCAAAAGGGATCTTCATTACCTCTTTCAATGATCTATACCCATTTAATTTTAATAAGGTATTTAAGATTAATATTTCACATGAAGAGAAAAACCAACTTTAAACACAACTATCTTTATATAGATGACTGTAGTATTTTGTTTCACTTCATTGGGAAAACAGCTAAAAGATAAAAGTCAGACTTCTAAAGTACATACTGAGCTTTTGAAAGCTAGCCTTATGAAGTAGAAAAAGCAAAAAGTTTTGGGGTTGACACCCAGCTGTGTAGTCCTGGGCAAGTTACCCGCTGGGCCTGCTTCCTCATCTCTAAAATGGAGCTGTAACCCTAAATCAGACCATTTGGTAAGACTGCCACAATTGTGAAAGAGCTCAACACACAGTAGGAACTCAAAGTCTGTACAAAGGCTAAAGATTCATGAAATGATCGACAAACTAAGAGAAAAATCCACTGAACTTGGAGGTAAATAATTCCAACAACTGTTAGGTAAGAACTACACTAGAAATTACTGTCTTGTTAGTTTCTCCAAAATTCACATGGACAATATTAAATTAATAGTTACCAGCTACTGAGGTCTTACAAGGCCAAGCACAGTTTTAACCGCTTTTACATTAATTATGTAATTCTCAGGACAACCTTGAGGATGCTACTGTTTTTAAAGCCATGTTACAGCCGAGGAAACAATGGCCCTAGGGGATTAAGACACTGCCCAACACCATCCCCTCGTGGATGGAGGTTCTGAACTCAGGCTGTCTCCCAAGTCTTACCAACTTCTCCCTCTTGCCGCAATATGCAAGAGTTCATTCTCAATTCCAAGTCCATCTCTTAACGGCTGGGGGTGGGGTGGGAAAGCAGTACTTCCCAAAGTGTGTATCTCCAAGAACTGCATTTAGCATTTCAAATCAAAGTGAGCCAAATATTGAGATTACGGGGAAAACCCCAGTGAGATTCTGATTAATACCGTTACATCGGAAGAATTAATCCGTGATAGCGTAAATATTCCTTACATCCTTAATTACAAATTCACGTAAAAAGACCGGGCCGGATCTCCTGGCAATGCAAAAGAAACAGACCGACAGGGAGCCGATCCCTGAAATAAATTCTGTCCCTGACTCTCTTCGGTGCGTTTCACCCCTCCTAGTCTAGTCTCTTTCTTCCCAAGGAGTAGCAAGGGTTTGAAAAGGCTTGAAACGGGCGTTAATAGAGAGCACCCAGGTAGAGGGGGCCGTGGCAGAAGCGCCCACAAGTCACGGAACCTGCGGAAGAGTGAGGACGAAACTCTAGAGCCCCGAACTTGTTCTCATTGGTGTAAAAAGACAAAGCAAACCCCCATCTGTCAGGCTGACTTGAAGTCACGTCGACTCTACAAGGGTACACGGCCTCTCCTAGGCCGCCCCTTGAGGCACCGGAGCAAACTAGAAACCCGAGTCCGGCTCCGCGGCCTTTACAGCCGGCTGCTACAGTCCGGCGAAGCTGAGCTGCCGAAGGTTTCCCACGAGCCAGAGTGCCACCGGCAAGTAACAAACGCACGCCAGGCCTCTGGTTGCCAGGAAACACTGCCCAGCCATCTCCCCCAATCAGCACGCATCTCTTTGTGTCCAATCACAGAAGCCAGGAGAGCAGCGGTGGGAGGTGAAAGGTTATACTGCTGTTTGGCGGCCATTTCTTTTAAGCTCAGCGGCTCGGGACCTGCGGTAGTTACTGCAGTCACGAGGGACAGGTTGCAGCTTGGTCGGTGGCAAGTAGCCTGCAGCATTCGCCCGTAGTTACGATGGTAAGGAGAAATAGAATGGCCGGAGAGTGGGGAGGGAGGGAGAGAAAGAGGGAGAGACAGCGACCAGCCTCGCCGGGCCTGGTGGTTGCTTCGCGCGTTTCCCATTGATCCGCGTGTGGCGCCGCACACCCGGTCGCCAGCCCCTTTCTTCCTGCTCTGCGAGTTGTCAGGCGCGCGCTCTTTCCAATGCACTTCCCTCCCCAGGAGTGTCCCTGCTTTCTTCTCTCTTTTCGTTTGCATCCTGGCCGAGGTATTCTTGTTGGTCGAGGTACAGCTGAAGGAAGTTTTCACTTCTCACTTACTACATTCTGAAATCCGCTTTCGTTCCATAAAAGCACTGATGATGCGACCATGCGTCAGATAAGTCCGTCGGGTGTGGGAGGTGTCCCTAAGATCACCTTGTTGCATCACTCTTTCCTCCTTTTACATAGGTAGCCACTCTTGCCTGGAAAAGCCTTTTTCTCTTCTGGAAGAAAACTCAAACGATAGCAAATATGCAATTGCAAATGATGATAAGTGCTAAGAAGAAAGCAGACAAGGATGCTGTGGGAGCGCGCGTTTGTATATTAGAGGCTTGGTCGGAGATGTCCTCCCTAGGCTAAGTGACGTGAAATATGGCTCCTTAAAGAGCAGGAGGAAGAGTGTACAACACTGGGAAGAGGAGCATAAGGCCTTCGGCCGGAAAGAAAGCTTGGCCAGTTGGAGGAATTGACAGAAAGCTACAGCCACTTGCAAGAATAGTGGTTATGAGATAGGGTCGGAGGAGCAGGCATCAGGCAGGACCTCTTAGGCCCTATTATTGGGAGGTTTGGATTCTACTCCAAGTGCAACTGGAAGCCATTGAAGCGTTTTAAGCAGAGATAAAGACATGATTTACTGAAAAAAATGATGATTGTTGCATAGATAATAAGTTGGAGAGAGTGAAAACTGGAGACCCATTAGGTTATTGCAGTAGTTCCCAGGTCCTTTAAGATTACTCTGAATATGCTTATCTTAGAGAGGTTTAGTAGCCAAGTTTCTTGGTTCTTTTCTTTCTTTGGGATGACAGGTGAGCAGATGGAGAAGGGGGTGTCTGAATTTACTGAAGGTACTACTGCTTTGCTGAATAAACAAACATTAAGTGATTGTTTTAAGTAAGAGGCAGTGCTGGTGACACAAAGTCAGGTAAGACCTACTCCTAGCTGACAGAATTGAAGTGAAAGACTGTCAAATGAGACCTGCCCCCTGCTTCCTTTTGTAGCTTCACATTTGGGACTCTGACTGACAATACTGAATTGTTTGTATGTCCCTAAGGTCACCTTATGGCATCACTCTTCCCTCCTTTTACATAGGTAGCCAGTGTTGCCCGGAACAGCCTTTTTTCCCTCTGGAAGTAAGCTCTTATTCTTTAAAACCGAGGTATTGTTTCAGGCAACCTTTCCTTTTCCGCCCCCTGGATTGGTTTGGTACATTTATGCATAACATATCTCCTCTTATTACATTACAGCATACAATTCTCTATTTGTACGTGCCCCCCACACACACACCTCCAGCTTCTTGACAGGGACTCTGTCATTGCGTTTTGTTTGTTTGTTTTTGGTACCTTTATCTTTGTTTCTTTAGAACTTGGAACAGTGCGTGATACAGGTATTCAGTGTTTCTTAAATGAATAATGAATATTTTCTTTTAATGGGTTAGAGGTGAAACTGGATATTTAAATTTCCCTATCTTTAGTAAACAAAAGTGAAAATTATGTCGTAAAGTGATGGGGAGTCAAGAGTTTGCTTCATTTGGACACTGTAAAATATTGATTGGTGATTTAGTAGAGGAAAGTGAGTGGTAGAAGCCAGGCTAAGGAAAAATAATGCATTGGATCCTTTTTTTTGTTTTTTTGTGCAGAGTTTACCCCTCAATCCCAAACCTTTCCTCAATGGATTAACAGGAAAGCCAGTGATGGTGAAACTTAAGTGGGGAATGGAGTACAAGGGCTACCTGGTATCTGTAGATGGCTATATGAACATGCAGGTAAGCTAAAGAGTTATAAAGGGCATAGCATTGTATTTATTTTGCTTAACTTTATCCCTCAAAGGTTTAGAGCGACTAATACATATAATTAAATTAACAAACATAAAAAGTTCAAAAATAAAGTCTCAAGATCAGGGAGGATGTTATAACTGTGATATGCTAGGTATAAGACATGGGCCTAAACCAAAATTCGACAAGATTTTACTCCTAGTGGTTAAAGTAAGACCTCAGGTATTTGATTCATAAAACCAGAGGGAAACACTAATTTTCTGGAGAAAACAAAGCTTCCTAGCATTTAGCTCTGAAAGAAATCTTTCAAGAGAAATTCTTAAGTCTTTTAGTGAATGCGAAAGGCACAATACCAAAGTAATTCAATAAATGCATTCCTTCAGTGGGAAGACAGATCAGCCAAAGGAAATGAACTGACTACATGTCAGACTACTTTTTCTAAATGAATCAGCCAGGTTTTTTGTTGTTATTTTTTGGGGTAAAATATACATTAAAAATTTGCAACTTCAACCATTTTCAAATGTATAATTCATGGCATTAAGTACATTCACATTGTTGTGCAGCTATCACTGGTATCCGTTTCCAGAACTTTTTCATCATCTAAGAGTTTTATCCTTTTGTGTCTGGTTTGTTTTGCTTAGCATAGCGTATTAAGGGTTCATCTGTGTGGTAGCATGTGTCAGAATTTCATTCCTTTTTATGACTAATATTCCATTGTGTGGATATACCGTATTTGAATCTGTTTACCTCTTGATGGACACTGGATTGCTTCCACCTTTTGGCCATTGTAAATAATGCTACTGTGAATATGTTTGAGTCCCTGCTTTCAAGCTTTTTTGGGTATATATCCAGAAGTGGAATTACTGGATCATATGGTAATTTTGTGTTTAATTTTATCTTCTTTGGAGAAATGCTTATTTACGTCTTTTGCCCATTTTTAAAATGAAATTGTTTGGTTTTGATTGTTCAGTGGTAGTAGTTTCCAGCCAGGTTTTTAAAGGTTACCTTGTCAGGTGCCCAATTCAACCATGAATCCAGGGACTTCATACTTGTATGCAGAGTACTAACAGGAGTACTTGGGTAAGGACAGAGCTAAGATTTTCCTTAAGTATTTACCACCTGAACAGATGACACTAAGGTCCGCAAAATTCTTACAGAGCAGGCTTTTGGTCTAGAAAATTCCCCAAACAGGAATCATTTACCAAGACCATGAAAAAAATCTGAAAAGTATACCCATTGTGATGAAAATGCTCTGAGTTAGTGATAATAGTTGCACAACTTTGGAATATACTAAAAACCACTGACTTGTACGTTTTAAAAGAGTGAATTTTATGCTATGGAAATTACATCTCCATAAAAAAGATAAAAAATAACCACTTAATATTTGGTTTTAGAATTAATATAGCTTGCTGGTGAGCCTGCTAGAGTTATGAAACAAAATATTATATATCTCTGAGTAACCAACCACTTTGAGTAAATAACCACATTGATAGCAGCTTATGAGTTTGTTCACTCATCGGATACTTATTGAGTATCTTATTATGTACCTGGCACTGTGAATATAGCAATGAACAAAACAAAAGTCCCCGCCCTCAAGAGTTTATGTTTTAGTGGTGGGAAATGGTTATATAATTTGATATTAGGTATGATAGAAGCTATGAAGAAAAAGAAAGCAGAAAAAGGGAATAGAGTGACTGTGTACACTACTAGATAGGATAGCCTTTCTGAGGAAGTGAATTTAAGCAGAGACCAGAATTAGTGAGCAACTCAAGTTCTGTGGAAACAGCATCCTGGTTTTAGGGAATAGCAAGTACAAATGCCCTGTGGCAGAAGCATGGTTGGTGTGTTAAAGGCACAGTAAAAAGGCCACAGCAGAGTGAATTAAGGGAAGTTAGGTTGGAATGGTAGCCATGGAAAGCCTTTTAAGTGATAGTGAGGACTCTGGATTTAATACATGATAGAAAGCCTTTGGAACGTTATTGTATGATTTAGAAACCAGGTAAGTGTTGGTGAACATGCCAAAAATAATTACTTTTTAAAAATTAGTTGCCCTTAATACATTATTTCTCTCTCTCTCTCTTTTTTCTTTTTTTGAGAAAGGATCTCATTCAGTTGCCCATTGTGAGGTGCAGTGATATGATCATAGCTCGCTATAACCTCCATAACTCCTGGGCTCAAGCACTCCTGCCTCAGCCTCTGGAGTAGCTGGGACCACAGGTGTGTGCCACCACACCCGGCTAATTTTTCTATTTTATGTAGAGAGAGGGTCTTGCTATGGTGTCCAGGCTGGTCCCGAACTGCTAGCTCGAAAGATCCTTTTGCCTCAGCCTACCAAAGTGCTGCGATTACAGGCATGAGCCACTGCACCCGGCCTAATAATTATTTCTGATAGCTGTTATTATATGCAAACTAATTGTCTGAACAACCACATATATTTTGTACAGAAACCATATCCTCTGCATAATAGAGGTTACTTTTCTACAGGAAAAGGAATAACATTCTGTAGTTGTATTCATTAACACGTTTTAAATACCCTATGTCACATTCTCTTTAAGCCCTATTTTTCTTTCCCTTTTCCACTTGCCTAGTTATGACAGAAACCTCCCTCTGTCCCTTCTCTCCTCTTTGTTCCTTTATTCCTTTTGTGAGTCCCAGATGGCAATGACTGTGATTTTTAAAAATCACGTGTAAAGTTATTACCTATATATACAAGGAAACAAACATTTGATGTAAGGTTAGAAATAATAGAGCTAGAAATAATAGAGGTTAGAAAGGTTAAAAATAAGAGTTCCCTGAAATAACTACAAAGGTCCCAATTGACTGTTTAACCTTGTCTTAAGAACCTGTTTTTTCCTGTTTACTAGTACATACATTTTTTTAAAAATTCATATTCAATTTTTTGCTTTGGTTGACTAATATAAAAGTATTTTGTATTTTAGCCATAGCTTTTGTATACCCATTTGGATACCTCCATATGATATATCATGTTGTTATTCTGAGAAAAGTTAATGTCTGGTTCTTTAGAACTGAGTTTTCAGAAAACTTTTTAATCACAACTTATTTGTAAATTGGAGACTGTCTTCCTCCACACACTGTCCTGATATCTAATAGAAAGAAATATTACATAACCTGGGAGATTTAGAAACTTAGGTTGAAACAAGCTTTATTATATATTAGTTCGACATCCTTGAATGTTAATTTTACTGAATGTTTATATGAAACTACAAAGTACTACAATAGTAACAGAAAACTATTATTTATAGATAAATTTGACTTACTGGTATAGAAAGATCTCAGTTAATAAGTTCTCTCACCAGTGTTAGTTATGTTATACTAGTTTCCTCCTGTGTGCTATTATACTAATATATTTCTTTTTATTGAAAGCTTGCAAATACAGAAGAATACATAGATGGGGCATTGTCTGGACATCTGGGTGAAGTTTTAATAAGGTAACAAACAGTAGAGTAGTGTATGTAAGGAATTACAGCATTAGAAATAACTGTTTAAATAAATTAGTACAATTTTGAAATTACTTTTTAAAAAATCACTATTAATTTAACATAATAACTTTATAACTAGATTTTAGAAGTCTTTGGAGTTATTAAACTTGTCAAAGGTAAGGTTTAAATATTTTGGAGCTATTCATCCTTAAGATTTTTCTGGTATCGATATTACATTTTCTAGCTCTTAGCTGTAACCTTTTTCAGTGGCTTTAATTGCAGGAGCTTAGTTTTAAATTTTAGTTGGGACTGGCTGCTGTTAAGGATTTCTGTTATACCTATTTTCAATGTTAGCTTCAAACTTGCAAATTCTAGTAATTATTTCCTTTGGAAAGTCATAAAGATGTCATTTCATATGGTGAAAAATAAGTGCCATGTGCAACTCTTTAAAAAGAGAAAGAAAGGTATGTTGTAAATTCAGCATTCAGTACTTTCATTATGGAAAAAAATCTAGTAATAGTAATTCAGATCACACATAGTTTCTGGTTGGAACAACAAAATAGACTGTTTTTCTATTTACAGGTGTAATAATGTCCTTTATATCAGAGGTGTTGAAGAAGAGGAAGAAGACGGGGAAATGAGAGAATAGCATCTTTTCTGGGTTTTTTTTTTATATATATATTTCTAGACAATAAAGATTTGTTTGTTTTTCAACTTGACTTGTGAACTTTTCATATTCAGATATTATGTTGAAAGCTCAAATGTTGAAACAACTGAGATTATTCGCAGAATTATTTAGTAAAAGCCACCCAACTGCACTTAAGTTGGCTTTCTTTTGTAAGCCCAGTACTGTTTTTTTCTGTAAGGGATAATTATATGCTTTAGAAACTTTTATGAAGGTGGATTTCAGACCTTTTCTTGTAATTATATATTAACTGAGACCTTTTAAAAGCATCTTTTTCTTTTAAAGTTATTTTTGAGCCACTCTTTACATGTGTAAAGTTAAGCATTTTCTTAGTATTAATATATACTGTATTATTCTACTTAGTCAATAAATTACATGTTAATCCTATATTGATATAAGCTAAATGTACATATTATAGCTAAAATTGATACATCGTCTGTAAATTAAAATGATTGTGGAGATAGGGTACAACTGAAATTGTGGACTAACATTTAGGCTGAAGGCATACATATAGTTTGTTCAAAATTTTCTGAAGAGAACTTAATGTGAAATAAAAACCAGTCTCAAAGTTATGTTCTAGACCATAATCTAGTGGTTTTCACTTAAGTTTGAAACCCTTTGGATATTTTAGAGTTGTACATTGTTAAGATGCATATTCCATAGTGATAACCAAATGCTATGAACTTGCCTATAGAAGGGTTGAAAAAAAATATTATTTAAATTTTCATATTGTCAGAAAATGGCCATTGTTACACTTCAGTGGTCATTTATCATATAGTTTTATCAATAAACTATCTTTGGATTTGTATCCCCAACTGGGACAACTCAAAGTGTAGATATAAATGTTTAGCTATATAGAATAATACTTCAGGATATAAATACTGAAAGGCTTCAACAATAGAAAATAATCCTGTAGCCCTTAGAATAAGGGCCTGTCTTCCTCAAATTGATTAGGCCAGTATATGGGGCAGAATGTTGCCATTACTGAAAGCCAAAATCAACAAAATATACCTAAAACATTCTGGCAATGAAATGTCTTACTGCTGCTTTTCAAGTAAAAAAATATTCTTCCTCTTGTATTTTTGTTCTTGTATCACTGATTAAAAGTAGTTTGTGTTTGTCACCAGATGGAGGTTTGGAACGATAGATAAGTCGTCTTCCCAACTGAAACAAAAGAAAAACAAAATACTTAATATTCTTCAGCATAACCATTTTCTTGTTTTTTGTTTTTTTTTTTTTTGAGACAGAGTCTCACTGTGTTGCCCAGGCTAGAGTGCCATGGTGTCATGCTAGCTCACAGCAACCTCAAACTCCTGGGCTCAAACGATCCTGCCTCAGCCTCCCGAGTAGCTGGGACTACAGGCATGCGCCACCATGCCTGGCTGATTTTTTCTATATATTTTTAGTTGTCCAATTAATTTCTTTCTATTTTTAGTAGAGACGGGGTCTCGCTCTTGCTCAGGCTGGTCTCGAACTCCTGAGCTCAAACAATCCACCCGCCTTGGCCTCCCAGAGATCTAGGATTACAGGCGTGAGCCACCGCGCCCGGCCTAGCATAACCATTTTCTATTGAAGTA
>CAUYSK010106951.1:0-10743 GCA_963575035.1 Avahi laniger
AGTTTATGCCATTTTATTCCAGAATTGTACATTCCTATGTACTCTCTTTTTGAACTAGTAATCCTTCTTCTGGGAATTTACCTTAAAAATATACCTGGTAGCCAAAGTTATTCATTATGATATTATATGTATTGAAAAAAAATCTGAGTAATCACACATAAAGTATTGGTTGAATTAACTACTGAACATCCTCACAGAGGAATACTAGGTAGGTAGCAAAAAAAAATTAAAAATAATAAATATATCTATAAAGGCACATATAGTAGTTTCCCAGGGAAAAAAAGACTGAAAAGTTCAGGGTGTCAAGGAATATATATATACAGTATTCTACCTTTTGCAGAAGAAGTAAGGGACAAATAAGAGATAGATACATAAGATATAAATATAGATATACTTATTTTTACATAAGAAAGCAAGCATGCAAACAAAAAAACACAAGATGGAGCCAGTGTGGCAGTGCACACCTATAGTCCCAGCTACTCAGGAGGCTGAGACAGGAGGATTGCTTGAGCCCAGGTGCTCAAAACCAGCCTGGGCAACATAGTGAGAGACTGTCTCAAAACAACAACAACAAAAACACAGGGTATATAAACAAGGAACTATTTAATTGATTGTCCATCATGAGTGAGTGAAAATAGATTGGGAAGGGATAGGGAATGGAGAAATGAAACTTTGAGTATATATTTTCATATTTGTTTATATTTGATATGGTAATATTTTATAATAAAACTAATATTAAATAAAGATAGGTTAAAAAGCTACAAATTGAGTCCTAACATAAACAAATGAATCTAACAGCATATTAAAACAACAGCACATGCACACAAAAAAATTACCCTTGGTGAACCTGTTATTAGTAGGTTCATTACTGTGTTTATATTATCTTTATTCAATTTTATAGCAGAGATTATAACCAAGGTGAAGGAAGATTTGTGTCTGCAATCTGTGATGTACTAAACTACCTCATGTCCTGGCAGATAACAGAAACATCCTTAAATAATTATTTGGCCACTTCTGTTTCAGGGTCAGTATAATTCTATAATACACGTTTTTCCTTGTATACAAATTTGAAGCCATTTCAACAGATTGAGAAACAGAAGACACATTGCATTTGACAAAAGAAAAAAATGAGGGAAAAAGTAATTAGTTGCTTATTGATAGTTAATCAAGAAAAAATATTGGCCATCATACACGTGTTCAACTAATTTAATGTCCAATGACATTAAAATTCTAAATAAACTAGAAGTGGTTAAAAATTGGTAACCAATCTTTTTGGGGCCAATGTCTTTACCCAATACAAGTGCCAAGGAAATCAAGTTTCATTTTAAGAATTGTGAAACTGGTATAAAACAAGGAGAACTAATAAACCTAAAGGGCAATTTTAAAAAGTCTGAATATAGCCATTCCATACAGAACAATTAATTTATAACTAAAAATTAAGAGATTCTGGGTTCTTTTTTATTGGCTTTCCCTGGCATAATCAAAATATATTCAGAATAGATTCTCATTTGCTAATAGCAAATGCAATCAAATACACTGAATTAAAGTCTGTCATATGTGAGGCAATGTGCTAATTTGCTGGGCCATGGAAGATACCCGGAAGAACAGGAATTTGTACCAGTAGTTCACCCAGTTACACCGCATGCCTGAACCTCAACCAAGTGCATACAAATGAGCTCTCCCTCCCATGTTCCTACCCCTTCATTCCTCTTACCTCAATCTATTTTTAGCTGCTTCTGGAACACCTGTTTTCAGGGTTAAACAAGTTATGTAGGAAGAGAACCTATGAGTTAAAGATGAGTTCCAACTTACATGCCCTCTTCTCTGTAAAATTTTCCCTTATCTAATGACTCCACTGCCGTCTCAGACCTACAGATATCACTTGCTTTTCTGAACTTCTGTAACTCTTTACTCATAATTCTATTAATAATTTTTTTCTGAGAATATCATCTGATTATTTTAAAATTTTTCATTCTCTAGAATATATTGCACCTAAATGGTGTTCCTAAAATAGATAGTTAAAGAATGAATAAAAGAATGAAGCGATGTCTCTTTTCCAGAAGAAGTGAAAAATTAAGACTTTTTATTGCATATAGATTCATGAGGTAAAAATGTGTTCAAAGGACCATCCTGATTTCTGAAGATCAGTAATATCAATATTGTCTAAAAGACTAAGACAATATTAGTAAAAATATTATAATTGAAAAAATTTTTTTTCTGATGTAAGAAATTACACATAAGCCTCCCTACCCCACTGCCAGTGTTCTCTGACATTCTGATGGTTCTTCCTTCTTTACAGTCTTCTAGCATTGTTTTTATGTTTAGTTCTCCTGTATGCAATAATAAAATATAAAATATAAGAAGTCAAACTGAAGGTAAAATTCATGTATAAAATACCAAATTACTTTCTTTCATTAGGATCTACATTTTTAAGTAATACTTCAGTAAATATCTTAAAAACAATACCTTTCCTACTTTGTTTATCATTGTAGGCCAGTGTTGATGTGGCACCAGGAATAAGGTCACTGCTCAATAAATATCTGTTGAATGAAATCTAAGGCTTGGGCAGAGAGTTTTCTAGTAACTCGTTGTGATTAGACTAAACATATAGTACATTAATACAGGGAAGGACTGCATCTGCATATTCTCAAAGGGCTATAATTTATAGTGCAGAGTTTCTGAACCAGTCATCACTTATGCATCACTCCTCAGTCCCCTTGTCTTCTCTGCAGACTGCAGCCATTGTTCTTATGACCAGTTTATCACAGGCTTTGACTCACATTGCGCAGGCGCAACTTGACAGCTTAATTTCAGTCACTCTTTATACCTCTTCCCTACTGTCCCGGGCTTGTATGTCTCTGTTGCTACCTGCAATACCTACAAAAATCCACCTGGTGCGCAGGCCTGCTCAACCAGAATTACAGGACAGTTCCTACCCTTTGGGCGACCTGTGATCAATGGATGATGAGAGCGGATGGACATGCTTCTCATTTCCGTTCCTGGAGTCCAGTGGTTCTGAGATGCCTTTTGTAATGTTCCTCATGAATCCCATGACAGCACTGAGTTTCCATACTCATAGTGGAGGCAAGCCATTTATCTCTACTTGTATTAGCTTTTCCTCCTTTCCTTTTTACATCTTTCCTTTCCTTTCACTCTGTAACCCCCCAGTAAATGACTTGCATGCAAGTCTTCACCTGGGACTCTGCTAATGTGGAATTTGGGTTGACAAGTCTGACGTATAAGTCTGAGCTTGCATACAAATTGAAATTTTAAAAAAAGACCTGGTGAAATCCCAAATATCACCAAAATGTCTTTCAAATTCTATCTAAAATTGTTTACTTTGTCATTTTGTTCATAAAATCCCACCAATTAGAGATTAATTTGGATCAACAGTCATCTGTCTTTAAACTATAAGTATCATGGTAAGAACATACAATTTATTCATCTAGTTAATATGAGAGAAAGAAGAAAGAGACAGAAATACATTTAGAAAGAAAGCAAGGCTTACTAAAAATTCTGGGGACTGGTACACAATCAAAAGTATTTATTTGGGACATAATTAACAAGGGAGGCACTTCATCATCTTTGATAGGGCATTCTGATCTCCACCCTATCGTTTCCGGGAAAGGAATTCAAAGCGTTGATTGGCAAAGGTGTAAAACGCAATATGACTTCATCCTCCATTTCCCAATAAAAGTCCTGTCATAATCTCAATCTCCAGTTTATACACAATGGCTTTCAATTCTTCCTGGGCCTGTGTAATAGTTGGTTGTGTTTCTGCTTCTTTGGGAGGAGCATTAAATATCTCAGATCTGAGTATCCCCCTCTGTGGAGAGAGAGCCCTGGTCAGTTCAGTGACTACAGTGTAGAAAATGGAAAGTACATCATTAACCTCTGGAATTACATTGAGAGAATGGGGATGTATAAAATCCTATTGAATCAGACAGCCAGATATTTTGAAAAATTTACTCCAGAAAATGAACAAAATATTTTGTGGGGATTGCCTGTACATCATGGATGGCAATATCATACAGGTAAGAATAACTCACTTTTTTGTTACAATAACCTTTGATTTAATTGTAAATTAATTAGAAAGTAGTATCTTGTATATATAACACCACCTTTTGGAAAATCAATTATTTCTCCCTGTCTCTTTCGCATTTCTACTCCTTTTCCACCTATTCTTTTTCCCACTCCTCTTCTACTTTTCCCCACGTTCTTTCCTAATCCTTCTTTATCAAACATTTATGGAATCCACCTGTGAGCCCAGGTTTTCCATGAGCACTGTCAAATAGAATTGTGTATAATGAGAAACATTTTCTATATTTTCAATGTCGAGTGTGGGAGCAGGAGACATACTGTGCTCACATGTTCTTATATATGGATATTGAACACTTGAAATGATTAATACATCTGCAGAACTGAATTCTTAATTTTATTTAATTTCAATTCATTTAAATGTAAATAACCACAAGTGGGTAGCAATTACTACATTCACTGATGTGCAAATTATTAGACCTAGTCTCTTCAATATCAATAATTATTAATTGAAATAATACTAGGTACTAAGCTCAGTTCTAAATACTGTGAATTATGTCCAGGAACAAAACAGTTCAGGTGATATACACTGAATATATATGGCTATATGATTAGTCTACATTATCTATAGTTCTAAATGTGATTAAGTAATGACATAGATTGGAGTGACACAGGAGGGGAAAAAAAAAAACCTCTGTGGGTTTTTTTCAAATGTTCTCTTTTTAAAAATAGTGTCTACGTTTAGGAAAAATAAGTGGAGATCTGTTTAGGAACAAATCCATCATAAATCCAAAGCTATCTTGTTCTGGCTAACAAGGGCATTGAAGAAAAAAGGGACCTTCACCATCACCTCCCAGAAAACAGTATTAGAAGAAAGGAATCAATGAGAAAATGAGTGCTGTTGAAAAGATAGGGGAGGAGATCCTGCAGGTTCTGATGTGTGATGACCCCCTAAGCTGGCATTACCTCTGAGCTTGTCCAGGGGATCTCCTGACACCCGGTATAAAACTTGTAGCCTCTCCTTGGCCTGTAGCAAAGGAATATCTGAACTTCTGAGGTGTGGTTCAGGAGGAGACCAAACATAACCCTGTAAACAATAAACAACTCCCCTGAAACAACTCCGTACCCATTTCTAGGAAATTTTTTTACCCTGGATCCAATGATAAGCAAATGGGAAAGTAGAATGTTAGACTGGACAACTTTCAAAATTTTATTTGCATTCAACAACACAATAAATTGGCTTGTTTTTTTTTTTTTTTTTGAGTGGTTGCTTTGTTTTACTTAGTATTTAATTGCATTGAACTTTATGGTATAAACAGAGAAAGTCAAAACAGGATTAAAAATTATGAAAATAGTCCACACAAAAAATTGAATCTTCAGGAGCCAAGGACAAGATGTGACATTTTACCTGTGGAACACCAAAGTCAACATGTTTAATTTTTATTCTGCTCCCACTGTCCTTCTGGCCTTTTGTTTGAAAGTGTCACCAAAAGTATGCTAAGACTGAAAGACAGGATAAGGACCGTAAGTACAAAAGTAGCTCAGGAAAGAGAACGATAACTATGGGCTGAGATTGTGGCAGGAAGGAAGGGAGACCATAGAGCTTGCTGGAGGCATTACTAGAATGATGTTTACAAAAATGGCAATGGCAGCAGGTTGTATTGGGAGCAAGACTAACAGGAGAATTAGAATGTGAAAGAGACTAGTGAGTAATAAATTTGAAAAAAATCAATTAAGGCCAGTTTCAGAGATGCTTTCAAAGTCAGACTGAAGAGTTTTGATTAGGCCCGTATGCAAAATGGTTTAGTTTAGCAGCAAGGACCTACTGCTTGCACAATACTTAAGTAACTTAAATATTTGCATCTTGCTTGCTTAACAGATTTTTAAAAACTTTATTAATGTGCAATAAAGCTATAACAAAATGTACATTTTAAAATATATTATTTGATAAGTTTAGATTATGTATATAGTTCTGAACCCATCACCACAAATAATGACCATACATATTATTCTAAAATTTTTCTTTTCCCCTTTGTATTCTCATCTGCAGGAACTGTGCTACCCCTTCTGTCTACTCTCCCTCACTCTCCCCCTTGTTCCTGTCCCCCCTCACACTGCTCTGACCACTCACCCCGCCCCACCTCTTCACTTCACGGGCAACCGTGATCTGCTTTCTATTGCTGCAGCTTGGATGGCATTATCCTGAATTTTCATATAAACAGCTGTGTACTCTTTTTTGGTCTGGTTTATTTCAGTTGTCATAATTATTTTGAGAGTCATCCATCCCGTTCTATGTGTCAATAGTTCATTCCCTTTTATTGCTTAGCAGAAATTTTAACTGGAAAATGTTGAAATGAGGAAGAGAATATTAGTCTGAGGCAGGGTGAGCAAGTACCAACAAAGAAAAAAAGGGATGAGAAAAAGGGGCAACTGTAGCAGGAGTTCAAGAACTTAAGGTGAATATCACGCCTTCCCTCAAAGGGCTTATAACATGGTCTGGAAGGAAAGTTAGAAATGAAACAACCAGTGACAATAAAGGGCCAAAGCATAAGTTACTGGATAAAAGAGAGAGTGTTGTGAGCTGGAAAAATCCGGAAATAGAATAAGATTTAAAGCAAACCTTGAAAAAGGAGAGAAATTGGTGGATTAAAATAAAAGTAACCAAAAAGAAAAAAACAGAACGAACTGAAGGAAAGACTTTGGAATTAGTATGACATGTGTCAGAGAAAAAGAGAGGGAGGGAAATGTTTGGAATATGGGGGATACATAACTTATACCTGGGAAATATAATAATATAATTGGAAAATAGGATAAATTCAGGGCAGAAATTGAGACTGGATAAGACAGAGGCTGAAGGGGAAAAGGAAGAGTCAAAACACTGGGGAGGGCTAGAGAAAAGAGGAGATTAACAAGAGCAGAGAGAATAAGCCAGGCGTGGGAACGGGTGAAAGGTGGAGAGAGATGGGCATTGAATCTGAAGATCGCTGAAGGGATGTGCAGGGAGTATACAAGGAAGTTACCACACATGACAATTTTATATGGAATGAACCAGAAAGGGAACTTTCAAAAGTAGGAGATAAGGGAGAATTTTAAATAGAAAAGGGATAAAACAGAGTAATGGCTAATATTTATTGACTAAGTGTTCACTGTGCAGAGCACTTTGCATGTTCATCTTCATGTAACATTCGCCAATCGTCTATGGGGTAATTATTGTTAGTATTCCTTGTAGTAGATTAGAAAATTGAGGCTTACAGAAGGTATACATCCAGGGCCAAACAGTGGGTAAACAAGTGTTAGGGATTTGATTTTAGGCAAATAAAATCTAGATCTTATTTCACATACATAAATAATGACTCCTAATAAGTTAGTAAAGAGTGGACGAGTTAGTAAGTAGAAGAGACAAGAGCCACAGAGATTAAACAAATTAAGCCCTAGGAGACAGAGTAGAGAGCAGGAATGTTAAAGAAAAGGGAAATGGGAAGAAAAAGTCATGAAGAAAAGAAAGTGATGGGAAAGATGACAATTTTTTCAGAGAATAAGAATTCGGGGCATTCTTGGAGAAAAAAATATATATCTAGTTAAGTTTTTGTGCATGCAGGTTAGAAGTGGGCCTAATAAATACAACTGTGCATCTTTTCTCTGCTAGGCAGATTGGCTGATCCCATCCAAAGGACAGACTGTGGCCATGACTCAGGGATCACCTGTGCATCTCTGTGGACAGCTGGTGGGCTGGTGAGTTCAACATAATAAACATTAAATTGAGGAGCTTTCCACAAAGCATGGATTCAACCTAGAATCTCAATTATAAAAACCAAAACCAAAACCAGAATTACTAGTTTTACAAAAGGAAATCTGTCTGACCTAAATTTTCTGAACTTAAAACCTGAATGTTTTGAAATGAGTTTAGAGATAGATACTTTAAAAATTTACTAATCAGTGTATCCAATTATGAAAATATCAATCAGAAAAAACTAATAACCTCAGCACTTGCTTTAACATGTTGACTGCCATGTGAGTTGTATTCAAGTCAGGCTAGTTTTGAGCCTGGGGAGCATGAAACAAAACCCTGCAGTTGGTTCCTGAAAATCTTACTTGTTGATGTTCTTATTGTTACAATTAACATTGACAATTTAGTTCTAAAAATGTGGATTGCATTGCATATAATTCATACACAGAAAACAATTAAAAATAACAAATTAGAAAGGATCATTTTGTTTTAATAAAACACCATGACCCCGGGGAAAAAAATTTTTTTTTTCTATGTGGCAGTCAATGTGTTAAATATTTAAGATAGGAGTGGAAATTTATATCATGCTATAAAATAAAACTGTTCACAAGGAAAAATATAGATACATATTAGAATATTTTAAAGATATAGCAAATTTTCAAATTTAGAATAAAAATGTCTGATAAAAGAAAAACATAGCATTCTACAAAGTTACTATTTTTTTCTTGTGCTTTAGAATTTAATTAGCATTTAAATTTGAATGTAATTGTTATTATCAATGATCTCAAATAATATATCTACTACATAAATTTATTTTTCTTCATGAGAGTAGGGTTTTTAAGAGAAGCATATTCAAGTTGTGTATGATCCTTAGGGAAATTTCTGGTAAAATTCCCAAAGTACGCAGAATGACTGCTTAAATTTTACCACGTTTCTAGATCTGTGGGTTTACTTTTTTGATAGATTTCTTTACTTTAAAAAGCAAACTCTTTTATATGCTAATAACATTAATAATAACTTTTTGTTTATACAGACCTTAATTATTATCTTTCTGCAATGCCCTTTCTTGCTGCAATTGACTCTGGCATAATGGGGATTTTATCAGACAATGTCGTCCTTCTGCCACCATCCAAGGATCACATGAAATTTTGTTATAATGTTTCTAGCTGTTATTCCTCCTTTCCAGAAGCAATGAAGACGTGGAATGAATTTTACCAGGTTTTTCTTTAATATTTTAATTAATAATCTTTGAAGGTAGCAAGATAATTTTTGAATAATATTTTATATAGGATTTTTAATGCACTGAACAATGCTTTCCTAATAAATAATTCCTAATATGAATATTTTATGATGATTGTATGAATATTAACATGAATAGATTGCCACATAACATCATATCTCATTAGCATCCTATTCCCAATACAGTGTTGAGGCAGCCCTATGCAGTCATCTCACACCAAATAAATTATACACAAACGTGAGCACAGAGAAATTGTGGCTTAATGGTGCATAAAGTGTTCCAGTTAATCATAATTTCAGATCAACTGATCAATAATCTATATAGAAATACAGTTATAGAATAGATTATAATAAATTTGATCAGCTTATTTCAACTTTCTTGGTAAACACATATGAGTTGATTGAAATGATCATTTGACAATTAGAATCAAATATTGATGTTCATACTGAAGTGTCATGGGTGAAAGAGTAAGTGACCAAAGATAAAGTTTCCCTTTAGAGAACTTGGTCGTTATATTGTGTATATTAGATCAAATCCTACTACTTTTCCCACTCTTCTCCCATTCCCATTTCTGACTCTTAAGACTTTTGGAAAGTTCATTGCATAGCAGGAGAAAAACAAACAATTAAAATACTAAAGGTCTGTTTTTGAACAATATAAAATTTTGAACATTTAAAAAAACAAAAAAACAGTTTATTCCTTTCAAATACATTCAGCATTACTAGTAATTAATGTAACTAATATTAAGCTCTTTGGGAAGTATTAAACATTAAATCTTTCATACTTTAACTTAGAAACAATGTTCTCCTCTCATTTAGAATGCTGAAATTATATTTATAAATACAAGTGATTTTCAGGAAGAGAGACTGTAATAACGGCCTAAACACTAACAACATTTTCCTTCTTGGACAGCATGTAAAGTCACCTTCTAGTAGTTTTGAGGACCTGTTGAAGTACTTATGGGCTGCCCATGTTTCATCCCTGAAGGTTGCTCGTAAAAATTTTCGCAGTAGGTAAGAAAAGATCCTAAGTTATTTTGTTTTAATATGACAACAATCTTTCCATGTTATGCTATCTCTTCCGTTGAAGTCTTTTTCAATTTACCTATTTACCAGTATGTCAACCATTAGAGAGTATTATGATAAGAAAAGTGACAAAAAATGTTTTACTGGATAAAGTTCAAGAAATATTTTATAAGAAAAATATGAAGAACAATAGGATCGTACCACAAAGCATAGCAAAATAAAAGACAATAAAAGAAAATTTAACTGTAAGTACAAGGAAAGGTTTTTTTAAGGGCTCTTTTAGCACAAGTTGGTATCTATAAACCAAAAGGATGCAATGACAAGTAATACAGGATTTCTGCACCATTTTGATCAGAGAAAATAGCTTGGTTAACGCATATTTGAAAGGAAATATCTAAGAACCATCTCTTTTATTATGCCAAATAGCTAAAATAATGTCAAAATTCTCCCATTTTATAGTAAATGAGATTGAATGAGGCAGTGTGACTTGGTATGGAAGTGAAAAACACTATATTGGGGTGGTATCTGTCATCCAGGGTGACATGGAGTTGCAGAGAGAGAAAGAAAGAAAGAAAAGGAAGGAAGGAAGGAAGGAAGGAAGGAAGGAAGGAAGGAAGGAAGGAAGGAAGGAAGGAAGGAAGAAAGAAAGAAAGAAAGAAAGAAAGAAAGAAAGAAAGAAAGAAAGAAAGAAAGAAAGAAAGAAAGAAAGAAAG